>JBBPPA010000942.1:0-15611 GCA_038091735.1 Leccinum pellstonianum
GCAACAATATCCCGCCCTCGTCCACCGGCGGCGACGACTCCTGCGGTTCGTCCCTATATGGCTCCAACATTTCAGCGTCGGGCTCCAGACTCCGCTTGCGTAGTGGCGTAGGGGGTAGCGTCGGTGAGGGTACGTCTGGTAGTGGGATTCTGTGGACCATACAAGGTCAAGTGATGCGAGCGACAACGAAAGAATCAATGAAACGCTACCCGTTCAACCCAGCCTTGAAAGCCTCGTCCTCGCCCAGCATACTTCTAAGCCGCTCGTACTGACCCCGAAGTGCCGCAACGCCGTCACCCCCGTTTCCGAAAGCTGTACTCGCATCCTGGAGAGCAATCACACCACTGCGGAGCGTCCGCAGGTTCGCCACGATCTGAGTGAGGTGTAGCGTCGGGTGGGTCAGCTGAAGACGCTGACGTTCGAGGAGAAGTGAGAGGGTCGTTGTCGTGAGAGAGGTCAACTTGGCATACGACGAGGGCGAGGACATTTTTGTTGTTTGTAGGGGGAAGACGGAACAAAGTGATATCAAAAGACACGTGACCACTCTACTTTGCCCCTCCCCATGCTACTTTTGGACCGCTACTTCTCGTGTTCTTCTCCACCTCCTTTCCCTGCGTCTTCGTGGCCACGGGCAAAGACACAGGCAACGGCGACGCACGCAACCCGTCCAGCACACGCGCCGCGTGCTCCGAATTCCTGATGAACCACCCTGCGTACCGCCTCCCGACCGTCGACTCGGCAATGTGAATCATGTTCTGGTGGCTCTCGTCAGTCCCACATCAACACACATGTCCATGCACTCACCTCGTCAATCACGAAATTCAAGTCACTAATCGACATCCATTCCCCGTCAAGTAGACTCCCTCCAGCGCCGTTCGCGCTCGACGCACCACTCTTGTCCTCGTCCCTGTCCGCACCAGCCACGATATTAACCCGCCCGACGCACCGCCCCGCATTCTTCATCACCATCATCCAGCTCAGCACTTCCTCTTCGTCCACCCCCGCATCCAAAAATCCCGCTAGCTTGCGGGCGTCGAGCGAGGTGTACAACTTCAACAAGCTGCGCAGCACAGGCACTGGTGTCAACGACAAGAAATGTGCCCTGAGAGCACGCAGGTGACGGTGTGTCGGATCAGACACCGGGTTGCTTGGTCCAGACGACGGTGAGGTCGGGGACGATGGTGTCGCTGGGTTCAGCAACGCGGCCAGTGTTGCAGGATTGTCATAGGGCGGTCCATTCGCGGTGATGAATTTGGGGCACGCGTACAAAAAGATTTCCTCAAACGTGCTCAGGCCTTCCTCGCTGTCCGCGCCTCAGCTCGTCGATACATGAGTTGAGCAAAGCCAACGCTCACCCCCGGCCCATGCGTGCCATTTGCTCGCCATACCTCTCCCGTACAATGTTCATCACGTTGTCGTCCAACCGCGTAGGTGCCAGAGTGTTGCACAGCGCAAGCAGCGCGTACATGCGGTCCGCCGTTTTATTGATCTGTGACCACGTCACTCGCCGTCGAGAGCTTCAAACTGTGCACACACCTGATCATATTGATAACTCCTTGTGTGGTACTGTCTCGCCCGCATGACCCAGTTCAGACACCCCGTGAACACCCTCGCCGCGTCAGTCACTCTTCTCACCATCAAGTAGCACAAGCCAGCGTGGTATGCAGTGCTGACGTGGGCTGCAGTCGGAGCCGTGAATGGCGCTTTCTGACCCACGCTCAACCCCAGCCCGACCTGCTCCATGACCTTGAGCGCGAGCGTAAAGTCACCCAAAAGGACGTGAACGCGGAGCAGTCCGATGAGCGAAAAGTACCCCAGCTGGCGGTACAGCGGCCGCGAACCGTACTCGCCCGCAACCTCGCTACGTGCGCACATCAGTCGCATGTTTCCTTGTTCTTTCACGAAACTTACTCGATTTCCTCGTCGGACTTGCCTTCGGCGCGGGCCTTGAGCCATTCGTTAACGTGGCTCTTTTGGATGAGAGAGTAGAGGACGTTGAGAACGCTGTAGCTGCTCCAGGCTTGCGCGCCCCCTTCGGATCCCAACATCGCGAGCTCATCGTCCGTCTTGTTCGCAGGACGAGATCGAAAGAGCGCAAAGGATTGGAATTGGTAGATGAACTCATCGATGATGTCCCACAGCCATTGGGCAGGGAGCGAGAGGGTTACGGGCCCGTCCGAATCTACGGCGTAGCCAAAATAAAATAAATAGTTCCCAGGGAAGACCGAAATGTCAAGATACGCCTCCCATCGCCGACGAGTCACGCACTGAGTAGATAATTGAACAGCTCGCAGCTATTCTCGTACGAATGAAACCGATCATCGACGTTGGGCTGAAGTCGGGAGTAAACGTGTCTGTAATAAAGCTCGCGGTAAAGAACGAGGAAGATCTGGTCGTCGTTGACGAGCGGGGCGATTAGCTCGGCCTCTGGCCATTCAGTTTTTGCGTAGAATTTTTCAGTGAGGCGATTCCAGCCTGATTCGTAGGCGAGTATGATTTCTGGGAGATTGTTATCCAAGACGGCTTGGTGGAAGTGGACGATGAACTAGAGTCGTCGTGGGTGGTGATCAAAACACGATCACGAGTCGAAGGTAAATGGATGAACTCACGCGCTTGACGACGTCTGGAATCTGTGAGAATGCGGTCTGTTGTGCGATCTGGGCTTGCATCGCTTGAAGCGCATCCTCGTCGAGCGGCAAGTTGGGATCCTCGTAGATGTCGGCGGCGGGGTAAGACGGGATCGTCAGCGGGATGTCGACGTCGTGGATTTCGTCGTCGAGGTCGGGCTCGGCGGCCCACAGCGCGACACGCTGTTGTGACGACATTTTTTTTTTTCGAGTGCGTACTGTACAGAACGCACTACTCGGAAGGAGGTTTGTTGAGAGGGTGACATAAATGGAAATTAGTTCCCATGTAAGTAAGATTCTTTGCAACGCCCACAGCCTCAGTGAGTATTTGAGTACTCGCCACCGCAGCTTGTTCGAGCGCACCAGGCTCTTGCGATAACGATAGACCTCTAGTCACCACTTCAGGGCGTCGGACCCTCACACTGGGCTGTCAGCGGAAACGGACAATATGTTTCAACAGTCGTCTCCGACTTCGACCCACGATCGCGCTGCCGAATATAATCTATATCAATCAGCTGTCTTTATCATAGAACAAACTCCCGTATCTTCGTTCCCGACAACCACGTGCGCGTATCACAAGGACCATCATTGGTATGTTATCTCTCCTCCACAAGCTTCGTTGCTTTGTATGTCATGTCACGCGAGCACGATCTACACGAATTCATAGATTACAACTTTGTTGAGACAGAAAGCAGCCTTGGCGAAAACTTTATACATAGTGAGTATCTAATCCTTTCTCCAACAGAACAAACAGGAGTTACATAAATGTTGAAACAAACATAACGAATGTCCGATCATTAAAACGTGAACGTGGCCATAGGTGTCAAACCAAAAACAGCCTTCACCATCCAAAAACTCTGTTGACAAGATTTTGCTCCATCAGTCACGATTCGCGGTTATATATAATAAGGTACCCACTCCTCGTGGAACTGAATGCCACCGATAGCTTTCTTCGAGTTGACGTCGAGGACTCTCACAGCACGAGCCACGTCCTTGGCAAGCGCCACAGGACCACAAACACCCACGAACGCGCCGTGCATGTCATCTTGGCTCGTCATGCGCACGACAAATTCGTCAAGCAGCTTCCCGATTTTCGGACGCCCAGCAGCGAGGGTGATTGCATGTGGTAACGAGAATATTTTGAACGAACTGGAAATAGAACGAGTATAGAACACCGAGATGCGCAGTTCAGCAAAACTGCTTCCAGATACGAGCTCGGAAAATAGAGGGATAAATGTTTCCAAAGCAGCTGTGAGATCAGTTCAGCTCGTCAGAGGCATTCGCACAGGACGTGTCATAGACGCGAACCTGGGTCAGCAATGCTCCAAATAACTTCGATGACTTTGATTCGGCTTCTATCTCCGGTGAAGACGAGGTCTTGAACAGCAGACAACGCGAATGTCACACCGCTGCCGCCAACAACAAACATTGCCCCCGAGTAGTTAGGAATCGTTATATCACCGATGCCGCCTATCGAGACCAACATGAGTTCAATTGTGCATGCAAAGACTCTGGAAACGTACCGTACGGTCCCTCGACACTCACCGAGACCTTTCTTTCAAGCTGCTGACCTTGCTCGCCGAATTCCGTGGCGTGCGCTAGCTCGTACAATTTCCTTGTCCAATTTCCAGTTTTTTTGCACATCAGAACCAGACCTTGCTCCGTGTTCGTTGCGCTAGCGATAGTGAACGGATGAACCTCGGTCATTCTCCAAAGACCCATAGTTGTGGAGAGGACGCGCACGCGAACGTGCTGACCGGGGCGCCAACCGGTACCCAGGGATGGAATATCCACTCGAGTGAGACCAAACTCTGGGATAGTCCGAAGAGTCGCAGTTGCATGACGGGTCTTGATGACACGAATAATATGGTCCAGACCATAGAGAGCCGAACCCGCAACAACAAACGGGATACAAACTTGTTGGTGGAGGCATGCCTGGAGAGAAATGATTATTTAGGCAGGTCAGTGGAAGTGGTTAGAACCACCCACCCCAATCAATACTACGAATAGTCCCACAACATGTGTCCCGATAAAAAGATTGTAGGATTTTGATCGAACCCATTGCATTGAGAAAAACCCGAGAAGATCGAAAC
Organism: Leccinum pellstonianum; assembly: GCA_038091735.1. Classification (NCBI taxonomy): domain Eukaryota; kingdom Fungi; phylum Basidiomycota; class Agaricomycetes; order Boletales; family Boletaceae; genus Leccinum; species Leccinum pellstonianum. The sequence continues at coordinate 4,721 of JBBPPA010000942.1, forward strand.
ATGCCAGGGCAACAATCCCCCATTGAACAAACGGCTGGGCAATCTTCTGTGAGACGACGCCTTCCAAACTCCATTTATATACTGTCAAAAGAAGACCGATCTCAGATAAATTTGGACCATGTGCACCGCCGGAAAAACCGACTTACTGTAACCGATGGCATGCACATTTGCCGCGATCACCATCAACCGTCCGACATGACGGTGAAGATAGTTGAGCTTCGTGATATATTGACTTAGATACTCTGAGCCTGGATGATTTCTAAACACAAACCTTCTCATATCCCACACCTACCAGCAGGCCAATTACGCTGTTCTTCGTAGCAAAGGCATACACAAACGGGATCTGAGACGCGATCACCCAACCACTACGTGAAGGGTCGGTGAACGGATTTGATTCATAAAATGCTGTGAAAAAGACTGCAGCGGTGTATCCTGCCATCAGGAAAACCTGTAGAACGGTGTAATTATCGAGGAGGTGATATCGCATAAAACTTGCTGCCGGGTGTCTGAGCGAGAAATGCATAGGAAAGTGCCAGGGTTGCTTGGGTTGGGTTTCCGACTGGAGAGTAGGGATAGAGGATTCCGGGGACAGAGCTTTCTCCGTGGATTCTTTCGTCATCTGAGTCTCCAGCGAGCGCATCCTAGACTGCGCGGCGGAGCGTAAAAGACAACCCTGGAATTGTTCAGAGCCATTGTTTGCAATATATACCAGTGCACGAGGAATATTGAGCAAAAAGAAAAAGAGGATAACGAGGATGATAAAGACGTCCAGGTAGATCACCACTGCTTGGTCTGAAACAGGTGTAGAAGTCGAAGAAGATATGATTTCGTTGACCTGCATGATCTTTTCCCAAAAATGTGAGGGTCAGGGGGCTGGCTGAAGAGTGCAAAGTGCGAGGAAATTTCGTTTGCGGCTTCGGGTCTCTTTTATAAGAAGCTCGACAGATCCTGAACCATCAGCACAGTGCTGTCACGCAAGCGAAGGAAAAAAGGGCCTGGTAAAATTATAGATGCGATGAAGAATTGTCTTCAACTTGGGTCATATGCACTCACGCCATGCACCAAGGCCGAGGAGACGGATGCGCCACACAGACTTGAACAACACTGTCAGGACAGTCAGGTCGCATATTAAGTCTCCGCCGAGTCTGGGAGTTGATCTGGACAACCGAATATCGGAGGCTAGATTCTGTGCAATGAGCTCACGGCTTGAATGTCATTAATAATTCAGGTAACTAACCTTGGCTCGGGAAAATGCAATCATTCAATCATTGGTTGTGTTCACAAAAGTTCAGAATGATTCTATCTGATAATTAAGTCAGAATACTCTCAAAGGAATATTGTACCAAATCGCCAATCGTGAGTGCTTGAGCCTGGGTCTTGGTGTGGCAAGTTGTGATGCGGCAGCGGCAGAGTGCTCGCTCGGGTTTCCACCCTTTCGCGAATCGAGTCTTTTTCCTTTTTGGGTGCGTACTACTAGCGCATTTCTCTGGGATAGTTGCCAGAACTATTAATAGTGTAAGGCCCAAGTACTGCGCATGCTTAACCGAAGATCAGTGACACTAATGCACAGACTCGGATTTTTTTTACAATAAACACAACAAATGCAATCAGATTGTTTCTACAGATAAGACGAGGAATTTATATTCCTGGGTTCCTGTGCCTAGCCGATACCGTGTGCAAATTCCACCCTTATGGTTCTTTAGACTCACCTGTCGCATGTGATTTTCCTGTCGTCTTTCAAACTTGTAAGAATAGGGTCATGAGTAGGTAATGTTGACGGCGATCATCTCGCGAGTGACCTGTATATCCCTTATCAGATAACATTCCCATCGGGGTGGGAGAAACACTGATGTAGAAAGACTACCGCGGACTCCGCCACATACGGGCCAGGCCCGGGGACCCGATCAAGGAACAATTCAAGTTGATTCTAAGATAATTATCGTGGCCAGACGTTGCGATGTTAGCTGACAACATCTGGACAGTGAGCTTACCATGCGCTAGAGTACCGCCGATCACATGCGTGCTAACCTCCGAGAGCTATGTCCTAAACATTACACCCGTCAGAGTTTGAATTCACAGTTGGAAGAAATCATTTCGATAACTTCCACCGAGTGCGCCTCATATAGAGGAAGGTAAATCGTTCACATGATAGCCCACTGTTAAGCTCGAACTGAGAGCTCCGTGAACGTGGACATGAATGAGGAATCGCCGATCCCGGGGAGAAAAAAAGGCTGTGTCAATACGTCTTCTGGACACCTAGGAACTTGAAGGGAAACCATCATGCAATCCCCATAGAGAAGGTGGAACTTACCAATGCATGGGGTCCTCTGAGCCGCTCATCTGTCATTGGTCCATGGGAATAATATTCAACAGAGCTGAGATCTGAGACTTGACCACGGATTGCACATCAGCGCAAGCTGTTGAGACGCAATGATTGCCAGAATGATGTCCTCTTCACTTGTATACCTGCACTGGTATTCTTCACCCGACCTTGGTATTAGCCCCCGTAATGGAGGAGTCGGACGTGGACCATGCACTGAGGATTTGATTGAACAGCTTGCAGCTGTTCTGGTACGAATATAAATATTCATCAAGGCTGGGCTGCGAGCGGGTGAATGGGGTGAAATGGGGTCATCAGGATGGAGTTCAAGGGTTATCTGTCGACGTCGTGTATTTCGTCTTCGGGGTCGGGATCGATGGTCCAGAGCGCCACGCGCTGTTGTTTTCTTGTTTTCTTGTTCTTTTTTTCAAACGCGCTGCCATACGCCAGCGCCGAGGAAACAAGGTGGAAGAACGTGCTGATAATAAACGTTTGAACGTTGGCGACTGGATCCCTACGCTAACTAGTAGAGTATGCCGCCGACGCGACAAAGAACTTGAAGCAGAGGTCCGCACGAGAGGTACCGAGGAGGGCGGAATCCGGGTTCATCTCCCACGAAGTGGAGTGGAAAGGAACTTGTAAAACCGTCGAAGGCAAAAAATCAATATGATTGCAGGCACGTCCCACGATCATGTGACATGCTTCTGAAATTTCCCATCCACTCGAAAGTTTGGTATATGTACCATGTGAGTTGAGCGCTGTTGTTAGTGCGATGATGAGGACTCAATGACATTTCGTGTTTTAGGTTTGTCCGACTCTTGAGATACCGGGAGCTCTGGTGGTTGCTCCAGGATGTTAGGCCCCTGTTAACGGGAACAACAACCCTGCGAACAATGTGCTTCAATCCAGGTCTTCAAAATTTGTCTGTTTCCAAATTTAAACACTAGGTACCGAGTGCCTCGTCCAGATCAAGAACGTAGACTCACAACCTTCGTTCCTCGCGCCACGGGCCTACGACGCGAGTACAAATAGTCCAGTCGGATCTGGATATCATGTGCGCAAAAATAAGTATAGCCACGGTAACGAAACAACTAAATTGACTATTATTAGTATGTTATCTCCTCTCCACAAGCTTCACTATCTTTGATACTATGCGCGAGCACCGTTCAAATTGTACGACCTCATGTCTCCCCGGCGCATCTAAAATACAGCTGTGCTGAGACAGCAACCTGTGGGCAGCCATAGCCAAGACGTACGTTTACTCTCACAATGATTATTTCCTTAACAGTAACAAGGTGATAAAAAGAAAATTTAAGAACTGAGCCCGAAACGAGGACGACACACTCCGACCAGAGAGTTTGGCTCGTCAGTACAGCACTCACGATTGTTTAGAAAAGAGAAAGAGACTCGCACCTCGTGTAACTGAACTATCGTGCCAGCAAGACCACAAACGGTCACAAATGCGCTGTGCGTGCCACCTTGGCTCACCATGCACGCGATAAATCCGTCAAGTAATCTTTCAATCTTCGGACGCCCACAGAACTTGATGATCTGAACACCCAGGTCAGAATTCTTAACTCCGCAGGGAACGCATGAGCCCCAGTCATGACGTGGCGCCCACGTAAACAACGGTGGGACCAGAGGAAAGGAGTTTCTTCCAACTCGAGCGATGCATCCCTCTTCACTCCCTGTTGGGTACCAATCCCGCGAGATAAGGGACCTGTCTATCAATATATTGAATCCGGTTCCAAATCTGTCGGTTCCACGGCCCCGAGAGTGCTGATACGGCTTGTAACTGTGATTTCGCACTCCAGTCTCCAGGTGCAGGCCAGAGTGGCCCGGGGTATGTATATCGAAAAGACTGCTCGGTTATTGTTACCTTCTTGCAAGCTAGCCCCCCTCTGCAGCGGGAACTCCACCAGATGGTCGGGGACGTTGATCTCCTTGGGAAGAAACCAATATGCTTACGTTAGAATCTTGTATCATGATGCATGATACCTGACAATTCGGGCGATCAGTGAGGGAATTAGCAGAAGACGAGTCGTTCTGGAATCTGGTTGTAAGACGTTACGCCCGGGTCACAATTTCCTCCCGCCAACGCTTCAGCAGCAAACTTCAAAGCGCGAGGAAATGTTTTGGGTATTATCCACCCAACTCCATCCACAAGGAGATCGAGAATGCTAGCCATGCGTCTCCTGGAGGCTGGACTGCATCAGGATCTTCAGGAGGACCAGCATCATGCAATCCCCGTAGTGAAGACGGAACCTAACAATACAGTGGGTCCTCTCAACTTGGATCACTGATCCATGAAAATGATATTCAACGTACATAGTTGGAATCCACAAGCACTGGCCCGATTGTCTGTGGCTAGAATGGAGGACTCGGATCTGGTACGGGCGAAGCTCTGCCCAGAGGCGGTGCCGCCACTCCAACCGCCCTTCCAAGTTCGGTTGTGCAACCAGAGGCTCGGAGTGAGAGTGGACACAAGACTCGGATGATGGATCCCACGGGCGCACCACAAGCAGCACGTCGGAACTAGCCGGCGTGATGGATTTCTCTGACAACTTGTCCCATGTCACGCGTCGTTCAAGTACCACACTTCCAACTTATCGATAAGTGATAGTCTGAACTCAGGTTGCATTCCTGGATTGTCTATAGACCACGGATAATCAGATAATCATTCACCCCACCTTGTTCACGAGTCCCGCTAAATACAGTCGCTGTTTTCAAGTCACTCAAGGCTCATGACTGGAATTCATCCGAGCTGCCCGAGAATCAACCCGAGCTCACAGGTTGCGCTGTCACGGTGACAACAGACTAAAAACGTCGAGAGATAATGTCTGATGGGGCATTGACTACCGCTCTATGACCGCAGCACTCTGCCGGAGTCCATTCTGGAATCTGAAGTCATCATATGTGCTACGACCTGTCGGTCGCATCTACCCACGCGGTTCTGTTGGTTTAGATGCCCTCAGTCCGCGAATCCGACGCAGCGCTTGCGACGAGACACAAGTAATTGATTCCATTCAAAAGCTACAATTCACATTGACGAGCTTGTACAGTGCAGAGACGTTTACATGGAAGTAACATGGTACGACAAACCAGGACAGTACACAGTGCCTTGCTAGGAATCCGAGTGGATTTCCTTTTTTTTTATGTAAAAAAAGTCGCCTCACTGTTTTCGGCGATGGGAAAGAAAGAGATCGTTTGCAAATTTAAATAGGTCATGACGAATACGTGGCATGAGTCTTTTAGTTGCTGAGGTCAACTGCACCGTATGTAGGTTGCGGGAGCTGATGCTTGAGCGGTGCGACAACGTCGAAGCAAGGGTCCGATTCACAGGTGTCGATATCCTGTTTCGCCCATTTACTTGCTGCGCGTAATTTTTTTCCGTAGAGGAGTAGGATGAGAGCAATGGGAAACCCAATGCAGCTGATGCAGGCCAGCAACAGGCTAGCGTTACGAGTGCCGAGATAAGTGTACAATGGAGCACCAAGGCTGGGGAAAATCGTGCAAACTACGTTGCGAGCGGCGCAGTTCGCAGCAACCACAGAAGCCGATTGAGTGGGATAGAGGTCGATGTAATAGCTGAGCAACGACAACTGCATCAGAGTCATTCCCATCCCGACCGGAATACCCGATAAGACGGGAACGAGCCAGTGGATGTCTGGGCGAGCAGACAGTGCAAACCAGAACATTCCGATGGGTGTGCAGAGCGACGCGAGTGTGACACCCGGAAGCCGTCCTTCGGGCGGGATCTGTCGTTTTCCACTTGACTGGGTAAGGATTGCTTGCTGGCGAGCTTCGTACTGTGGTTTGAGGATTAAAAAGTAGGCAAGGACGCCAAGGATATTTCCGAGCCAGGGTGCAATGAAAACCAAGCCAGTTTGTTGACGAGACATATCATAATGCGACTTGTACACATGAGGGTACGCCTATGCAAAGAGCATGAGGTAGGAAGATGAAAGTATCACTGAACAAACTTACTTCGAGAAGGAGGAACAGGAGGCCATAAACAAATGCATGATAGAATGTGGTCCAGGTGACAATAGGCTCACACTGGAGCATTGCTGAACAATGCCAGTGTCAGTCATCAAATTATGAAAACCAGCAGAAACAAACATACTGATTGGTGTCAAAAGCGCTTTTCTCCATATGGAGTCCGATGGATGAGAGGGTGGTCGGTCAGAAATTCCCAGACTTTGTGCTTTGGAAATTCTTCTTCGTATTGCATTAGGTTCCGTCTCCGGAAGAAAAATCACCATGGCAGTAATGATCGCTGCCCAAGCAGCAATGCACCCCATCAACCAGCGCCAGTGGACAATAGGACCAAGTAACGATGATGGAACAGGACCAATCGTAGGTGCACCTTGAAGAACAACCGTGAACAAGGCCACAAGTGAGCCTCGCTCATTGGAGTCGAACATGTCCGCAAGAGAACCGCCATATAATGCGAAAATAGCGGACCCAATCAAGCCCGCAAAGGCACGACAAACCAATAAGGTGATCATGGACGGAGCCAAGGCGGTAAGGACGGAAAAGACTCCAAGGGAGTCAGTAAACATCGATAATCGATTACAATGGAACTTACGGACGAAGCCTACGGATGCGCCAATGTAGATGGGTCGGCGGCCATAGAGCTCGCTCAAAGGTCCACCGATCAGAGGTCCAAAAACTGAACCCTGGTAGATTATCGTCAAGTGGGGCTATACTTGAACACAAATGCCTACAGAGTTGAAGAGGCCAACTCCGAGCGTGGCAATGAAAGCCGTCGTCTGAAAGTGTTCCTGGATTTGCTGTTGCACCCCGGACTGAGTCCATGGTCAGGAACGATAGTGAACAACAGACGAAGTTATTTGCTCACGTAGAAGGTGATGGTAACATCACTAGAGTGCAGATCATGAGTACTCGGTCAACACAACCAGGATGCAGAACGCTGACATAGGTGCGATCAAGTTCCATATCACAAGCGCAATCATCCATCGTCGCCGCTTGCTCCATTGCCGAGGATCGTGCTCAGACGTAGACACGCACAATGGGACCTGGGACATGCGAGTCGCAGCGAGTGAGCAAGAGGATGTCGAAGGATGGATTGTGGCATTACCTGGTAGTATTTTTATATTGGTCGGGTTTTCGCAGGCAGCCTACCCTGAACAGTACTTTCTGGAAATCTTCATCATTCATAGAGGCACCTATGGGCAAACGAATAAGTACTGCACGCTCGGAGGCGAATACTGAATGACTCCAATTACGGCAGACCCTATTCTCTTTCTCTCATTCCATCCCATCGGTTATGGGTCGACGTAATCGATGCGGCGGTACTTACCTTAAGCGCCTGTGACTCGGTAGAGTTGCCATATTTGTACAAACGTTGGCAAAAAGGGTGGGGAGTCCGTTCGCGCCCGAGATTTTTCAAATGAATAGAACCTTTCACGTTAGATCCAATGTCCTGATCCGGTTGTGCCACTAGACGATGTTCAGACGAAACGTTCATAACGGCACGGCTTCCACGCCATCTATGGCACTGGCAGGTGCTCAGCGCTAAGCTGTCAGCCTCGGTGGCAGCATCTAACGCTGAGCCGGCTCCAAGTTGAAACGTTGACAGATAAGATCAACCATAAGCAACACACTGTGAAGTTTCAAACTCACCGCAGGACATATATATGATTGTCTAGCAGTCCGCGGTGATTTGATCATATCAAGAGTCATGATCACAGCATCCTTCGCCTCCTATTCATAAGCAAATGGGGTATGTAGACGTAAGAAGGGAAGGGATGTATGGGTGGCGAATCAAACTGTACCTAAGTACCATGACGCGATTTGATTCATAAATGTCATCGCCATGTAGTAGCAAATCCAAGTCCGACAAGTAGGTCCGAGCGCGTCAGAATGGGCGGGGCCCAGTGATCGCGTTCCCAGCTGTTCGAAGCTCAACGTTGCAATCGCTTAAGTGTTTTAACTCGTTCCTTGCCGGCTCATTGCAAGTACTACAGGTATACGAGAATTTCAGGTGGATCATGAGCTGTGCGTCGCAACGTTATACTGCTTGCGAAGAACAGGATACCTGAGTCTCTAGTTCTGTCATTACGAAAAATATCTATGGAGGCAATATATCGGAACTCACAACTCAGATTGACATACCCTTGGGGTCAGTCCAACGAATCTTGTGATATACAGAGACTAGACCTGAGGCTTGACATGCGTCACCCAAGGAAGAGGCGATGGGCCATTGGGCCCATTTCGGAAGGTAGGGAAGGTTTGATGGACTTCTCGCTGGCACTATCCGCCATGACGAGCTGGGAAAATGCATGTGTCTATAACTGGCTCGCACGAATCAGGAGATACGGTGCGCAATGACAGCGCAACATGAGAATGGCAACGGGCAACCAAGTACGTGGAGACCGGACGACCGGACGTTAAAAATTGCAGACTGGGTTGGGTGTGAGAATCAGAATGATGATGAAACTCCATGATTCTACGTACATGATGTATCAAGCAAGTCGGAGGCTCGGAACATGCACTGATCACTGGACGGCCATCCGAAGGATCCCGTGTTCTTCCCGAATTCGAAGCATGATGTGAAGAGAACAAAAGAAGTCACCACAAATGGAGCACAGCCACCTGTCTTGCCCAGAATAAGGCGACAAAGCGGGCCCTCAGGAACTTCCTTGGCAAGACTGGACATCGATTCGAGGTCACTGACGTCGGCAGCGTTGCATACTCACCACGACAGACATACCACAGTGCTGGCAACGAGCTATGTTACTGTTGCAATGTATACCACCCAATTTTGGGGTGCGGCACGAGGCTGAAAACGAGGCTTCGTCGCCGACTTCGCATTGCCGCCGTATTCATCGCATTCATCTCCGCATCTTGCGTATATAATTGTGTTCTTCACCCATTTGTGGACCCTCCGCAGCCTGTGGATTGTGGATTGTTGTTGTCTGGTAGCTTGGATTGACGTGCGTACGATTCAGTCTCTCTTTCAGTCTCTAACTCAAGTGTTCGTGCAGCGAGCCATCGGCTAGGCCTCGTGCCCTCTTTTTCCCAACTCTCGCTTCCTATCAGGGGACGGACAGGATCCGTCTAACTGTTGCGTCTGCTTTCTGCCTCTACTTTCACGTTCGTTTCAAAGTGTCGCTCACACTCAATCAAATCACTGAAGCACCGGTATCCAATCTCTCTGGGCATCTTTATTTCATTCCCGGACATCTTATAGTCCAGAGATCAGAATGGCCGTCGACGCTCTCAACCTGGTCTTCCACATCGACATCCTCATCGCCGCCCTCGTCGTTGCTTTCGCACTCTCGACGCTTCCACGTGCGCTCGCACGTTTATCCTCAGCAGCAGAATGGACACATGGGCATATCCTCCACTCAACCCGCCTTGGGTCCGCTCGTCTCCGTGGTCGGCCAATGAAAATCTCATACCCAATCACCACGCAGGATCCAGCGCCATCGAATGAAAAGCACTCGTCGCCCCAAATGGCGGGCTATGGCTCTTCATCAGGCCACGAACATTTGCGAGACGGCATGATGTCTGAGGAGTCACACACGTACTTTTCCCACACCAATCTTCTCCGGCACGCCTCTACGCGCACTTTGGGCTCTGTCGCGAACCTTCCCCCTCATTTCCGTTCATGGTCTGCTAGGGTTCCGGACGTAGGTGCCATCTTACGCCACCGACTCAGTGACGGGTTCAGCGTGGGCCAGGCGCTCGTTCTGGCGCTGTACACAGCCGTGCTTGTGTATGCTACCTTCTTGGACAGCAATCCGTTCGAAGATCCGGTAAGGATGGGGATAGTTGCGATGTCGCAGTTCCCGATAGTGTATGTACTTGGGACGAAGAATAATGTTGTAGGAATGTTGGTCGGGATGGGCTATGAGAAAGTGAGTCACAAGTTGTTCGCGAAATGTTTGTCTTTTGGTAGTGTTAGTGCCTTGTTGCTGATCGTTGTTTCCGGGATGTGAACAGCTCAACTATATACATCGCTATGCAGGACTGGTGCTCGTCTTTCTTTCAAATCTGCATGCTCTCGGATATAGTAAGTCCCATTTATGTCGTCGTATGGAAAGCAAAGTACTGATGAAGTTCAATAGTTTATACCTGGACATTCGAGCAAAAGTTCGTAGCGAATATGCAAATCCCCGCTAACAGGATGGCGTTCGTTGCCCTCGTCGCTTTGGATGTTCTATGTTTCTTTTCGACTTCCTTTTGGAGGCGCAGAGCCTACAATATCTTCTTTGCCTCGCACGTCATTGGCTTTGTTGTATTCCTTCCTATGGTAAGCTTTGTTGGTTTTCACGAGGCGTCCAGATTGAGAGATGACTTGTGGTTCTCGGGTAGGTGTATGCACACGAAAGAGTTACGCTGCATTACATTTTCGCTGCTGCCGCCGCATACGGTCTCGATCACATCATACGCCTCCTAAAAACACGCATTTACAGTGCCCGCATTCGACCTATTCCCGATCTTTCTGCCACGCGGATTGATATTCCTGCGTTGAACGCAGGCTGGCGCGCCGGTCAACACATCCGGATACGTGTTCTTTCCTCTGGGATGGGATTGGTG
>JBBPPA010000943.1:0-15608 GCA_038091735.1 Leccinum pellstonianum
AGAAACGATGCTTTCTCGCGGCGACTCGATCTTGATTACGGGCCTTCGTTGGCTTTTCCAAAACGTCGTCCGATCCGCTTTCATGGCCCACTGAATCGCACCGTCGAAGACAGGACGGGGTAACTACAGGACGATGTCAAGTTCGTCGACCCGCCAGACTCATGGCACGTACCGGTGGCTTCATGGCTGTCAGCAGGCTCTGCTCGTCGATCTCTCTCAGGTCAGAACGCAACAGATGACGCAGAGAGGGATATAATATACACCACACGTCGCTCGACTGGAGATGCTTCGCCGCCGAGGCGATGAAAGCAGCCGCGCCTGATCGTGTTCGTCAACACGCAATACGAAACCGGAGTCGACGCAACGTACCTTGCCGTATCCAAGCATTAGGATGGTAAAAGAAACAGAGCGTCGCACTCATGAGTTCCCATATGCGCATCTTTTGAAAAAGACCGAGTTCGCATAGACTGGTGAGGGCGGACAAGACTCGCGCGACAACGCTCTCCTCGACATCTGGTTCGGTCAGCACATCACGACTTGCTGATATGGATGGGCAGACTCGCCGGAGAGTGCCTGTATCATCAATGGCAAGATGTACTCTTCCAAACTGCGTCCTCCCGCACAGGCGGCGACGTCGACGATGCTCTCAAAGAATGCCTGTCGGAGCAACCAGTCTCTGTCGTTAAGATAGGTGATCATGTGGCTGAGAATGACGTCGTTGGTCTTTTGCCGACCCAAAAAAATGCAGAGCGCGCTGATGTTGTGCAGCACGGCGCGTTTGACAACGGGGGAGGGGTCCATGAGCAGTGCGGCGAGCTGTTCTTGGATGGAGAGATGCAAGTCGTACAGGGACGCGTCATAGGATACCTGGGAAGAGTGAGCAAGAAAAGCATGTGGAGAGCGCGACATACCTCAAAGTGGACTTGATCGTATTCCTGTTTGTCATTGTTCGTGCCGGGAGCGACGCCGTGGGCTTTGAGTGCCTGTCCCATTTCGAGATACCGTAATGCGGTGTCGGCGAGGGGAGCCATGCACTGCGCATATATTGCACGCACAAAGACGTCGGCATCTTGGACGAGATATCGGACGTTTGGGATGATGTATTCGGGGAAGATGGAAACGTTCGAGGGTGTAATCACCGTCACCTTCATCAACTGCGCAAAGTAAGAAAACGGGAGTCAGAGGGGAGAGTAGGACCAACGATTTGCATGAGGGTTCTGACGGCGGCTGCTCGAACGAGGGCGACTGGGTCGCGCAAGAGCTCCACGACATATGGGACGGCGCGATCCAACTTGCATTCGTCAGTGAGGTGGGCACAGAGTGCGAGGAGGATATCGAGTGCGCGAATGCGGGACGAAGGGAGCGAGCAGTTTCGGATGTTTGCTAGCACAAGGGAGAGGAGGATGAGGGCAGGTCCGTCTTCTGCGGGGGTGAGCCTGTGTGAGGGCGCGTAGGACGGGATTTGGAGTGCGACGGGGAATACGTCCTGGAGTGGTGGTCAGTGTGGGTACAAAGGAAGGGGAGGGAGTAGACCTGGTGTAAGTTGACAGAGGGTGTGTGATAGTCAATCCTGACATCGGTGTCGGCAACTTGTTGTGGAAGGAGGTAGGGTTCGACGGATTCAAAGTCGTCCCATATTCTATCTATGCGGTGGTCGCTGTCGCTCGGGAGGGCTTCGCCTGTGACTGCGGGGTTGGTAGCGGAGCGCTTGTTCTTGATAGAGGAGGGAAGGGGATGAGTGGCGGGTTCGTTGATGGATGCGACGTATCCGTGGAGGAAAGCATAAAAGGATTGGGGCAAGACGCGACCTCTTGCAGTCGCGAGGGCTACGTCAAAGGTGGGGCGAGAAGCGGGGTCGAGGGAAATCATTTGCTGAACCATGGTCTTGGGTGCACTGTGAGGGTGTGTTGAGTGGAGAGGGAGATCGGACGTACACGGATGCCGTTGTCCTCGATTGCGGCAAGCTGAGCGTCTACGGCGTACTCGCCCTGGCGATACTTGAAGAGCTGGCTGAGAGAGAAGAGGGGAGCGCCCTCGAGGAATATTTCAGCGATGACACAGCCAGCGCTGAATACGTCCATTGCCTGAGTGACGGGATGGTGCGAGTCGGGGTGGTCTATGCGCTGATCTGCGGCGTAGAAACGCTCTGGTGCGAGATAGCAGGTGCGCCTTCCTGTTGTGTCGTAGAAGAAGGAAAAGTCGGAAGGGTCGTCGAGAGGGAGACGGGTGTGCTTGAAGGGAGCAAAGTCGGTGATGTATATCCAGTTTGCGGACGTGACGAGGATGTTTGTGGACTTTATGTCGCCATGTGGAGTATTCTGGGCGTGCGCGAGTGCGAGCGCTGCGAGTAGCTGGTATACGATCCATTTCTTTTCGACGAGGGAGAGAAAGGGACGGGTACTACAAACGATTGGGACGGGTGCAGGAATAGAGACAACAGACACACCTGATGCGATCGTAGAGACTCGTTGCGAGCCACTGGCGTACGAGATAGGCAGCCCTGTCAGTCTCTACAAAGGCCTGGTAGCCATACACGTTTGGGATGTCCTGTAAGGCGTCCCTGGTGACTGCGGGTGTGGTAGTCAGGGAAATGTGGGGCAGAAGAAGGAAAGTGAAGTTACGCTTGTGCTGGCGATGATATTCCCTGAGTGAGAGTGCAGGGTCGTGCTTGATGAATACCTTGACGAGGAGTGGACCGGTCGGGTGTCAACACTTTACGGACTTGAGGAAGCGAGCCTGACCGATGCTGACGGGGTGTTCAGCGGGTTAATTAGAGTGTCAAGTACTCACCTCTTCTCGTATGCGATGTCTGGACCGAGCTCGGCGACGAACGCGTCTGTCGCTCGTGATACGGGTGGTCTAGCGTGAGCGTTGCCCATTGAGGAGGGGTAGTGTGACTGTTTGTCACGTTATGATGTGACCTAGCGAACGACGAAGCCAGCAACGACGACGAGCAATGAACTTTTCGTCCTCGTCGCAGCAGGGTCAACAACAATACAACATGTACAACCCTCAACGTTGAACGATCAGGTGGGTTCGCAATTGCCTTTGCATTGTTTGCAAGCATCGCTTGAGCCTCTGCCTGGCGTTACTCTCTCACCCGTTTCATAACTTGAATATATTGTAGCTGGCGCCCGATGATCGGTCAGGTTACGGAAGAATATCTGATAAACGACATAGTACCTTGGCTGAGAGTGATTTGATAGATGGTGTGGATACTCTGAGTGTGTGATTGGCAATGCGAGTGAGATGCGGGTGGGGATCCAAGCAAAGAGGTGATGTGTGCAACTAGGGGAACCAGTCACTGGCTCTGCCATCGTCGAGCCTCGACCATGAATCTCCTTCATAGGTATACCAAACTCCGAGTTCTGAACTACCCTTCGATCCCTTGGCCGAGTGAACTCCGAGGATGCAATATACCACCTAGTACGCTAGCTCTCTGCATTACAACCAGACGAGAGGTAAAAACGAAAGAATGAAAAGCTCATATGCACCATAGGGTCACGACAAAGAAAGTCACTCCGAAAGTGTAGATACTGATAGGTCTGGCAGAAAGCGATATAAAGAAGTCCATGTATGCGACAACCAAAGCCAGTAACAATCCACGACTACTGAACGTCAACTATACGCACGCTGTTTATCAACTCCTCCAACGCAGTCTCTGCCCGTATCTGAACCTTGATAAAACTGTCCGTCGCGACACGTTTATACAGCGCGCGCTCCTCCGAAGCAAGTAACAGCGCACCGAACGGCTGCTTCAGTCGAACGACCAGCCGTAAGGCACGCATAGCTAGATCAAACTGAGCAGCCCCGCCGGTGAAATCCCTATTCAGAAGGGGACTGATCCAAGGGTGGATGAGCATCAAGCCGTGCATTCCGACCAAGTCGTCGTTGGTCTCGATGCGTACGTCGCCGAGGACGGGCGCAGTCGCATGATAAACATGAACGATTGAGTCTGATCCAGGTTTTGCTGTGATAGCGGTGAGGGATGTCAGGGAGAAAACAAGTCCAGGAAGGCGGAGTCGACCAGTGATGATCGAAAGAGGGGGAAGGTCATACAGTCGATCGTACAACTGAACGGCGAGCAGGGGGTCAGGCAAGGATGACTGCAAGGCCATGATCATCCCGTCCATCCTGGCGGTCTCAATTGGCTGCGGAACGTGAGGGGGCTCGATCTGGTGGTAGACAGCGAGGTCGGCAGGGAGGTAGCTATTGGCATTACTATGGGAGTTTCCAACCTGAGTCCAGGAGAGAAGTGTGACGTTACCCGATTGGGTCAAGATGTACTCCAGAAGACGACGGACTGCTCGCGTGCCCTCGCCATATATGACCGGGAGTGCGACATCAAAGATACCGAATAGACAGTATGCGATATCTTCCAACCGTGTCGTCTCGCGACTCGAAGCCAAGTACAACTTCTCGCGCAACCTGCTCAGCCCTGGCTGAAGCGTTGCGAGGGCCTCAGTAGCAAAGTTGGTTGCCTGTTCCATCTCGGAGAGGATCAGGGATGATTCCTTGTAGTATATGATAGCCGACGCGCGAACAGTTGGGTGTTTGGGCAAATAAATATGCACAAAGTCAAATAAGATGTAGAATAGATACAGGACCGCGGTTCACCCGTCTTCTTGCGTGTCGCTACAAATGCCTCTGCCAGAGCGGGTGAGATGAGAATACATATCGCCAGAATCACGTGTTGAGCTCACGGAATGTGATCAAACATCCACGCTCGTACGAGAAGCTGAGTAGTCCCAGCGACGACGGTATACATGATCTACAAACAAGTTTAAGTCTGTTAGAGAACGGAGAAACTTGGTAGGAATTAACCTGACACCAAAACAAAGTGCGTGGGGGAAGTGTCCCGGGCCCCTCCTCCGCTGCATGTTCTGCTCGATAGCATTGTCAGAGCCAGAAAACAAAAACAAAAACAGCAAGGGCCTAACGCGTACCTTCGTAGTGTTCCTCTGACGTTAACCGCTACCGCGTCATGATGATGGGAGGCGCGTCGGGCCTTCGACTATTAACGAGCCGAGGCGACGTCGGAGCGGTGGTGACGAGGGTGGCATTTCAACTAGAGGCTCTGACACTCGCACGCTTGGTGTCCGCATGGGGGGGGAGGCATAGACCGTCTAGGTGGGGGCGACGATGCATCCTCTGTGACCGAACCTGCATCAAAAACACCAAGGCAATGAGCCAAACACTCGCACCCGACGTCAAGGACGCTGCTTACCATTCCTAACGGGTGGCAGTACAGGTCGAGGCGGTATATCTGGCAATGCAGGTCGCTCCTCTTCTTGTCGTCGTTGCTGCCTGCTGGGGAGAGAGGACTGGCGGATGGAAGACGGTGAGGGTGAGGGTGAGGGTGAGGGTGAGGGTGTGTGCGGAACGCACATCGTCGTTGTCTTCATCCCCCTCCTCCTCGTCGCCGTCGTCCTCGTTGTTGCGTCGATGACGCGTTCGTCGTCGTCTGGGAGGGAGAGGGAGAGGGAGAGGGAGAGGGAGAGGACGATAACGAGTGAGTCCATAGATGCGATACCTTCAACGAATGAGGACAGGGATGGTTGGAATCGACTTACAAGGTACTCGATCGGTCTATCCAGCACAACACCCGCGCCATTCTTGTGATTAAATTGTGGACAGTGAGAACATAAGACTTACACTCGCGCAATGCACATGTGCCGTGCATTTTGCGAGCAACAGCGACCATGGCAAGGGTGATAACATGTATTACATGGGACGGCGAAGTTGATTTTGAAGAGACGAGAAGCGGTGGAAGTTGTGTGGGCGGACGTCTGATCCTGGGAAACCCTTTCCTTACATAACAAACCCTTATCATATCAACAAGCGGGACGCATCGTGGGAAACGCCTCTCCCCTCGATATCCTCCCCAAAAGACTCGCTCCCCACTGGCACTATCTGCACGCGCCCCAAGGGTATCCTAACATATTGCTCCTCAAGCGCTCCAATACCACGACCGGTGCATGGCGTCTCTCGATTATCTTGCTACGAACTTCACGAGCAGCAACAGCAACATTCAATGTACCACCCATGTCCACGAACCCGTTCACTACGAGCGCACCGTGCGTTCTTAGACGTGTGTGAAGCGCGTCAAGTAGTCCAGCCACCGGAGTTTGCGCGCTCCAGCTAGCAAGTGAGCAGGCCCGGGTAAGAGAGAACCAATGCCCGAACTCATCCATGGTGTCTGCGAGCAGGAGCCAAGGCCCTCGCCTTGCGTGGGTCGGTAGTTGCATATGTCCCAGCCATACCCGAATGTACCGTTCCAACTTGGCACAAACGTTCTGGGTATGTCTCCATCCCACTCCCTTTTTCCCTACCGTGCGTCGTCCAAATATAGGACAGCACTACTTTACCAAGTTCTGCTCCCAACAACGATTGCCACCGCCAAGACGAGCTTGGACGACAGGCTCAGTCCCAGCAATCAATTGTCCGAAAGGTCTCATTTCAATGTGGTCCGAGTCACCTCTTTGGTCGACTTTGACACGTTCAAGGACTCGCCAAAGCGACGAAAACGAGGCTCCGGTGCAGTGCACTTTCAGTGCAAATCCATATGTACCATAGTATATACTTTTGTACTGTATGGAATCTGTTTTGAATTGTCTGACTTGTAATATGGCATGCGGGCGGGAGGTATCTGGTGTCCTACACCGACGTTTGCCAAATTAGGTTTTCCGACGGGCGAATCCAGATTCCAAACTATCCAATTTCAAATTGGGGCACGAATGTCTGGCTTTCCATACATAGGTGATTAGTAGTGTGTACAGACGAAAGTAATCTACCCATGAACTCTATACTGCTCGAATAAGCGAAAGTCTATGTACCTGTTCAAATAAAAAGTCTCCGCATCAGCCAAAGAATAACCCTGAATCCAACGCGGATGAATTGCTCCCACTGGAAACTTGGGTATGAGATGGCAAGCTTGAATGATACGATCAACGGGAACCACAGCAGTGTTCGGTTGATGATTACGGGTTGAACGGCTGATGCTGAACATTCCGGTGACATTGTCCATCTGGCGTAGTGGCTTGAACCAGTGGAGATAAACCAGCGGTGTTGGATAATCGCCAAGGTGGGGTGGCAATGTGAAAATAGCCCGTACTTGGGCCACACGGAGACCTAACCCAGGAGTTAATTTTGCTCACTATGTCACAGGGTACATACCATGCAGTCCACCGTGCTGTTGCACATCATCAAAATCAGTAATGACAAGGGCAGTGTCGAATCGAGCCGGTGTAGTAGGTTTGCGCGGACCATTGGAGCGTGGAGGAGATGCATGGATCCTAGCGTAGTTCTTGCACGGCATATATTGACATGCTGGTAATTGGATCATGACGCTTTTGAAGCAGTCAAAGCGATCATGTTGATTGGGCTGGTGGCGTTGATGGCCGTTAAACGGCAAAGTACTGAGGAACTCTTGCAGCGCGTCAATGAATCCTACAGCACCGTGATGCTCTTCGAGATAGCGGAGTGGTTTTTGGGGGAAGTGGGGTCGGTGAGATATATGATAACGCTGACCTGCACGGAAGTCCTTTGTGTGAGCGTTGCTGCGTTGCTGAGCACCGGCAGGACTCGCGGGTCCGTCGCCTTGCCTACTACGCCAGGATAGAAAACATTTGAAACGGATGAAAGCTTCTTGACGCTGCAACCACCTAGTCATTTGGATGGCGTAGTCCTTCCGATTGCTTGCCGCGTACGCTTTTTTGGCGTAATCGATGTGTAACCGTTCAGAATGCTCCGAATTGAGACCATCGAGAGCACCAAATGCCTTGATCGTTGCTACGTAATGAGTTAACGAGTGCAACTTAGGTATATTAAAATGGTCGCGGCAATCGAGCTCAACAAAGACGTCCTTGGCAGCATGGAAGTTGTCGAGTGCTTGCTCTAGCGCTTGGAGGGTCTTGTCCGTTTGGGTCTGATATTGCGCGATGTAAACGAAGTCGAGGAGAGAACGAGCCGCTTTCGTCACGTCCGATGGAGTTGCACCAACGAGCGCAGTGAGGAATATACGTTGAAGCTGCTTGTGATCAGTGCCAGTCCACTGTTTGATTTTGGATATGCCTTCCTTAAAATGGCGCAAGCCAGAAAAAACCGGCATGGCCTGAAACCGAGCGTCGAAATCTTTCTTGCTCGTGAGCGCACTGCACCATTTTTTTAAGTGATCTTTGAAGATGCCTTGGTGCAGTTGATGGAGGATGTCTGAAGTTATAGCAAGGAAGATGTCGGTGTGAGGAAGGCTCGCCCAGAACGGGGAGAAAACAGGGCGAAGCCCGTCTGCAATAAATTCCGGAGGGTATTGCCCAGTGGCTTGTGCGTGTAGCGTTCGGACTGTTTGCCTTGGTTTGCGAGGGGGAAATTGACTGTTCGCTCCCCTTTGGTCTGCCGGTACCAAGCATTTGGGGCATCGGTTCTGGGCACAGCACGCCACCAGACACTGTTCTGGGTGGTCCCCCACATACGCCGCTAAAATTGGGTAGACGCGTCGCAAATGGCCGTCAGCGCAAACCATCTCGACACCCTGCCTGCCGGCAGCCTCCAGAGGTGCCAGAATCCTCTTCATGCAGTAATGAAACAGTCGCTGCCCAGCGACGGAGTTGTCGTCAAACGAGTCCAATTTCGACGCAGGTATGTACCCCAGCAAAATCGAAGCTTGACGAGAGGGTTGACGGCGAGTCTGCTTGGAAATGTTGCCAATGCCAAGATACACGGGCCATGCATTTTTGTCCCCCTTGAAGCGGGACAGCTGGGTCTTGTCTGATGCCAAAATCACCGGCGCGATGGTGGCACCTTCGGGTAAACGAGACTGACAGTTCGTTCGGTGAGTTGCTCAACTTTCAAGTCATTAACGAGCGCGTCACCTGCATTTCCCACCACCAATCACCCGTCCACATTTCGTCGTATAGACGACATCGACCCTCAAGATCCGTGTAGACCTTTTCGGGTGCGTATGCAATTTCTCCATGGAATGCAGGATTTCCGATCAGTTCTTGAACACAGGCAACAGGATCTCGCAACCAAAGTTCCATCTCGTCGCCCACGTGTCCATCATGACCCGCGCCGGCATCCTCGCCCTCAATCGGGTCACCATTGGCACGTATGAGTTCGCAGTTCCATTCAGGACCAACGGGAAGTTGATCGACTACATTCAAAAATGCCCGTTTGTTCTTGAAACTCGGGCGAGTGCGAGTACTGGTCTATTGAACAGTAAGTTCATTTCTGTATAATGTGATAAATGGCCGGGCGCTCACAATTGACAAATTCAGGTATTCCTCTGTAGCGCGCTGATTCACATTGTTGATCAACCAGTCTGCTAACTCCCACTCTTCTCGATCGGTGAAGGGTGCATATTCCCCAGCACCCAAGGCGTCTTGTTCGGACTTGAAGGTCTCAAACTGTGTCTTCTTGGTTCCGAGGATATCTGCGGCCCGCTTTTCGTCGAACTCACGAGCATAGCGTGGCAAACGATCATCAGGGGCCCCGGGGTCGTGTGCATTGAGAGGGGGTTCATCAGGAGGTGGAGGTATGTCAAAGTCCATTTCATTGTATGCTTGGTCGTTGTTGATATGGGCATCGTCTCGGTTCCGCGACACATTGAAGAGGGCAGAGGCAGCCGTGATTGTAGTAGGTCTTGATATTTGAGCTTCCCATTGTGCGTAACATTGACGAGAATGTGCAATATGCCGGCGGACACCAGTTCTGGTAGGGAAAGCCAGGCCACAGTGACCGCAGGTATGTCTGACAGGCGGCATGGTAAAGGTATGATGAAATGACCTACGTCTGCACTGCGAGAGAGTCAGTTAGCCGATGGAATCACTGGAACTATTGACACCGGCTTGTAACACCTCGGCTACTCTGAATCCATAGACACAACATTCCCCGGGCTTGTCGGACTAACTCAGTATGATTCTGTACGAGCACACCAAATCAATATCCAGGGACGAATGGACAAGTTGAAGGTAAATTGACGAGCAGCATCGGTCCGCATAATATTCGAGACTACCGGAATACTATGATCCCCGACTGCTAAGACTCAGAGGACTCCGGGTTTTGTCGGACGCAAGCGTTCCCCAATTTCCTGCAAACCCGTGCGAATAAATGTATAATTTTGTCGATTGTGATCACTTCAGCTTTATTCCTTCTCTTCGTTTCGTAACGCTCTCGCGGTCAGTTCTTAGATCAGTGAATATGTCACATCTCATTTCTTCATTTCTTTGAAGTTGACTACAATGTAGAACAGGTCCATACACAAGCTGCCGTGTCAGGCACCTCGTTTCATTGACAAGACTTAGGGGGAGAATTCAGAAGAGCATCGGATCGCACGGCCACCGTCCGAGTCAGTCTGAGCCGTACAGCATTGCTCCGCCGCACACATAGCCATGACAAAGAAGTCCTAATACAAAAGCACTGCAACCTCGTAAACCTCACTGACAGCGGCCCACCGTCCCCTCTTGAAGAGCTGCCATTCATGCAAGATCTCCCTGGACATGGGGGCCCGAGGACGGCGACTGTCAAAATCCCCCAGCGTCATCGCTGCCACTTTGTACTTTTATGAGATCTGTCAGGCAACGACATCTTTTCCGCAGCCGACTTCTGTCAACGCCGCAAAGTGTCGAGAGTCGGGTTGACCGTCGCCCATCCCAGTATGTAGCACAACTGTGATCCGTCGTGGACCCCTGCCACTGACGGAGGCAAGATTGACTTTATTCATATGTAGTTCAAGTCGTTTGTCCTATCAATCAAGAACTTGGTTGAGAAGGAACATTACAACCGATAGTGGATGGTGACTAGAAATGGGCCGTTGACGTTCACGTCCTTCCGGATTCTACATCCATTGTCACCACTAAGAATGCGTCGATAGTTCCTCCTTTGGTGCATTTGGTATGTTATTTAACAGTTTGTTTCACCAGACGTCGCGAGTCGAAAGGACAAACACGAAAATAACGGTGTCAGACTGTTCGTTGAAATTCTTGCATGAGTGACTCCGTGCCTTGGTCTCGGATTCAGGTTACTGAACGCTAGGAGCGAAACGGATCGGGAATGATTCGGATCAGGCTGAACTTGGGCTGAAACCGTTCTCATTTCCACGGTTCCAGCGCTCCCACGTCAATATTTGTGGGCGCAACTTCGATCGGATCAGTGGGATTGAATTGGTCAGTTTAACATTCAAACATTCAATGTCAAGCTCAAAGCCGGTACTCTAATGAAGGATTAATAGACACTGATCATCCAAAGTGAAAATGAGTATCCCCAGTACACACTAATAATACTGACTTTCCGATTACACAGTCGACGACGCTCCACTGGCACTCGATAGTAATGACAGTGCCGGCGCTTTTAACGGATTTTGACCGCCTGCAGAACGATCAGATAAATTTGGAAGAGGTGAGAAGTGCAAATTCCATCTACCACCGCGTTGTTTGGTGCATCGCCTTTGATGGTTCCCGCGATAATCTCCTGCGTTCGTCCTGGGCACAAGTTGGATTGTTTCTGTTGTTCGTCTGGAAGTATCAGCATTCCGCACATCATTGCTCTGGTCCAAGTCAACCAACCTGGATAAATTTTCTACATGGAGGGCCTGCAAATATCGTAAAGGAGGCCGGTATGTATTTCTTTCCTCACATTGATGCTTTAGTTGTAGATCAACTTATGGGGAACGGAGTTTATGAGCCGTTGCTCCTCGGACATTCAAAATTGAAGCATTGCCTCGAGGATGTTACAGGCTCTATGTTAAATGTTGCCCATCCTGCCAGAATGCTCAATGCGATCTCGTCACTCCTGCATCAACCATATAGGCAAGCCGCCACCAAAAAATGTCGTCTGACCTGCAGTCGACCGTCCAGTTTCTATTATTCACAGTGAACCCCGTGTCCCGTATGGTCATTTATGAATCTCATCAATGCATTCCACACTGACTTGGTGACATGCAGTCACAACGCTCACTATTGTGGCTTATGATTATGGTAAGCTCTCGAACTATTTTGATTTTTCGTGGTTAATTTTGTGCGGTTTCGTCGACAGTCCTTACGTTTCATAGAGAGGTAGATGCCTGCCAGTCTACCCCTTACATTCCACGTATTAACCCTCATAACACATCAATCAAGTATCCTGTAACCTGTTTATCATGATGCCGTATGCATCCGGCCTTCCGAACACCCTGAATCATTCAATGTGTTTGCTTCACCCCAAGCCTTTTGTGATTGGCTAGTGAAGGCATTGAAAAATCATCATCTGCACTGCACTCAGTACGAAACCCCTTTTATTGGTTCTGTCGCATTTAATGAGATTTCACTGGAAAATTTATTTTGCGCCGCTTCACGTGTCCCTTTCCAAGAATGCAATATTGTTTACGAGGAAAGTCTATTGGGGCGATATTGTTCATTGACTCAGGCCATTATACACCGGGCCATTGTGAATATAACAGGGCGTCTCTGGACTACGGATCGGGGACTGGCGCTCCCGGACGCGCAACGATATATAATCGTTTTCCACGATTTACATTCATTGTCAGATGGTAGTGACCTTGTAAACAAGGCAATGTGAACAAGGTAACCAAGCCCTATCTGTACTAGATGTATATACACTATGACATCAATTTTCAACCACACCTGCTTCGTTTCATGCCAGTAACTTGGGTCACAGTCGGCAACGGCGACCCTAGTATATAGTCTGAGGAGAGTGGTCGCTGACTTTAAATTGTATTGACTCAATGAGACTACTACAGTCCCTGCTTCACCGGTATTCGCACGTTACGATGGAGCCCCCACGCCCGCTGGCCTCACCGACCCCAGCAGCACCTGCTTTGTCATGTCTACCCAATGTTCCACCATCCCCACCACTGTCAAAGATACCCTCACCCAGTCCCCCACGTTACATCGCCGACAATTCTGATCTGTCGCCACTGAAAGCAACTTCGCCAAGTTGTTCTCCATCGCCAAAGCCGAAGGAGCAACATGTCGTGTCTGGGCCTTCGTCAGATACGATAAAATCCCAGAAGCGCCGCCTATCTGAAGCAGAGGACGAAGTGGTTTGGCCCCATAAAAAGGCCAAAAGCATGCTCACATCGGTCAGTATGTGTCATTCTTCATGTAGCTATTGATTGGACAGGGTTACATGTAGACAACGGTAAGGAGAAAGCCAGAGGTCGAGGATCTACATGGGAGGCGAATGCTAGAGCTCGCACGGGCAGCTCGTGCCACTTTTGCTGCGCACGTCACGTATCAGCGTCTTCGCATGAAAGAACTCGAAATCCACCAGGCGATGGTCTTAGACGACTGTGAGGAAGCGGAAGAAATTTTGAAAGAGGCTGAAGTGCAAGCTGGTCACATCAAAGGTTTATTACAGAATGGAGTGACTTTTGACGCTGTAGTCCGTACTGATAAATGTGGTAGCAATTGTGATTCCTCGGACGCCAGAGGTATACCCCTTTGCAAACTGGTTTCTCCTTCCCCCTCCATTGAAACTTCGTCTGATTTATGATTCATTTTCTTATGTTTCATATGTAGTTTTCATATGTAACAATTACAGAGCCTGAAATCGAACCTCGAGTGCTGAGCGCTTGTATTGAATATGATCATAGTCATATCTTACACCGTCGGATAATGAAGCTTTGAAGAATAAATGCACTGCAACTCGTCGAGCTCCATGTTGCCGAACTCGAACCCCTCGGAGGGAGAAGAGGTTCCGTCGTCAACCTCAACCTCGCGAGCAGAGCTTCGACCGCGACACGAGCTTTCAATAGCTTCCTGCGCGGGAAACATGCGTGTTCCATAACCCGAGGCAGGATACACGGTAGCTTGTCTATGAACCTACTGCACTGATCAGCTATCGAGTAAACGCACAATTGCAAACAGTTACTTTTACAGAATGCAATTGATGACTCTGGAGATGGAAAATCGTCGAAAAGGAGCTCAGACTTCTGACGAGCTGACGAAGGGTCAAATTCAAATCACCTTGCTTGACAAAGTCCCCGACTCTGAATCATGCTAGTGGGGAAGGTTTTGTTGCGTGCCTATTCCCAAACCCCCGATTTAGTAACAGTTGACGCGATTTGTGAAAGAGGGGGGAGCCTTGAGGGAGTGGGGGAGGGAGTGAGAAAAGCGGAAACGCACGTTCATTGTCACCGTCCGTCTTCCTCGTCCTCAGGTCGCCCTCACACGCGTTGCATCGTCATGTCGTGTCGTTGTCGTTGTCGTTGCGGGTGAGGGACCCCCTGTAAGGACGACGACGACTCCTCACGCGCACACGCACCCTCCGCTCAGGGATCGCCCGCGTGGACGAGACAGACAAGGGCTGGTTCATCGCTTGGATCGACAACTCCCCCAAGGCACTCGCCAAGCAAGAAGCATTGCTCAAAAAGGAGCGCATGACCATGTCGGACGAGCAGCGCGAGCGGATTCTCATCGCAGAGCAGATCGAGCGGGCAAACGACGAGGCTGGGCCTTCGTCACAACCGGACTCACCGCCTTCGGAAGAGCGTGCGCTACAACGGAACGAAGGAGCGGAAAAGGTCGTCCTCTCGTTCTCCACGAAACCAACTGCTGCAGCTGCAGCAGAGACGTCCGCGGCGCTCGCCGTGGGGGGGTTCAAGCTGAACCCCCTAAAACAGGGCGTAAACCCGTTGAAGCGCCCGAACGTCTTCAAGGCCGCACTCACCGCCAGCAAAGCATCGGAACGTACCGAGATCGGCGACGACAGGAAACGACCGGCCTCTGCCATGTCTGCTGCGGAACGTCTCATATTGGAGGACACGGAGCGGAAACGACGGAGGATGGAGAGGGAGGGCGTTATACCGTAACATCCTTTTTTTGTCTCCATTTCCGTCCCTTTTACTGTAACCTGTAGGACATACTCCCCCGTACGGTTTTGGTTTCGTGCGCATGTCATTCAAGAGAGGAGACCTGATATTTATCCCGTTCCACATACGAGCGCTTCACTTGGAAAGGGAAATCACACAAGTCATTAATAAATCGTAGCGGCGCACGGGGGCAAACGATTACAAAATGCTGACATTCTCGTTAGACCTCGTGTGCCCGCACGTAAGTACCTGTAGGACTCCCCCCCTTTCTCTCTCTCTCTCATTCTCTCATTCGAGCAGGAAGCCTCCCTCGTCCCCACTCGTGCACACCATTGTGCAACCAATCTATCCTTCGTTGTGGGGAGGGAGGACGTTCGAGGTGGGGAGGGCAAAGGCAGGCATGCCGCACGTGTGGGTATGTGCGTGGTGAGCAAGAGGGACTGCAAGCAAGGGCGGGCTGAAGTCGGTGACCAATGAACGGGCTTTGATGGTTACTTGCTTCATCCAAAAATAGTACGATAAGGATCAGTAAAGGTGGGATGTAGATAAAAGCAAGCGCCCACCGGGGCACGGGGTAGTAAATGCGTGAGCAAACACGTGTATTGTGAGATGCATATAATGGCGCACCGAAGGCGAATTCTCTTTGCACCACGCCCCAAATAGCCTACAAAGAATGTCTTCGAAGATGCGCCCAAGGAAGAGGGACGGTGAGTAGTACATACATGGGTGGTGTACTAGGGAACTAACAGGAGAAAAAGGACCAAGTGGGGCGGACAGCACACGCGGACAGCAGGTGGATCCA
>JBBPPA010000944.1:0-15608 GCA_038091735.1 Leccinum pellstonianum
GCGCCGCCGGGGGTACGTCCCTATCTTCTCCGTCTTCATTTCCTTGGTCATCGTTTCCATCTTCCAGTATTGGTTCTTCGGCTGCGGTCTGTACTGAACCGTGGGCGTCATCGTCCCGCAGGATCCGGGTGCACGCTCGCGCGAGGGTCGCTAAAGGCCATCCGCCTCGCCTGGTTCGTGTGTTCGTCCCCCGAGGTCGGTACGGGCAGAGTGGGTGGGTATATGCGCACGGGAACGAGCAGCGGCACGAACCCGACGGGGTAGCGCGAATGTCGCCAGTACACCTCCACCTATGAGCGAGTATTTATCGTCTCGTGGGTGGACTATTGCAACAAGTATGGGATGGGATACGTCTTGACGGACGGGTCGGTGGGCGTGCACTTTCACGATAGCACGACGTTGATTCTTGCTGCGAACAAACAGTGAGTTTTCTTGATTTCTTGAGCATGTGTTGCTGAATGCTAACCAATTACAGTCACTTTGATTATATTTCGTCCCGTCAACATGGGCAGGTCTATGTACGAAACCGTGTCGGAATTCCCAGAAAATTTGAAGAACAAGGTGTACCTGCTGAAGCACTTTGAGCGATACATCATGGATCGGCTGTATGGCGACTATGAATACACGTTCGAAGATGTCGACCGGATGCGGGGCATGGATTTCGTGCAAAAATACTTGCGGATGAAGCACGTCATCGTGTTCAAGATGAGTCACGCCGTTCTCCAGGCAAGTTCAACTTTTTCGCTCGTTTCTCTTTCTCTCGTCTCTCTACGCTAGTTCAACTTTTACGACTACTCGAAAGTGATCCTGTCCACCTACTGGTGACGCACATCGACAAGAACTATGAATTGACGCGGTACGTGTTGACGAGTATTCGAAATGCGAGTACGGGGACGGGCTCGGGGTCAGGGTCTAGTGGAGGGGAGGGGTTGGTTGCGAAGCCGTCCCAGGCGTCGTTGCGGTGAGTCGCTGTGGTGCAGGATTTGGTTGTGTGTCGGTTGGATACTTTCTTTTCTCTCGTTTCTTTTTATGGAGATAATCAATCATACCATTCACATAATGAGCTCGGAATACCTGGGCTTACCGGAGTCGGACTTCGCACTCGAGCAGACTTGCGCTTTCCAATACGAGAATCAAGCGATTCTCGAGCTCTCTTATGTAGTGCTCGGAGTGTCTCAGCTCGACGCGCGCTCTGCGACAAACCCCTGCTGGGTCCAGGTTCGGGGTGCTCAGATGCACGATCATTCAGGGCCAGAGCGCGCTTGCGGTTCTCAAGAAGAGCGTGAGCAGCGTCCAGTGTCCCGACTGCCTTGACGGCAAGGATACCCAAGCGTTCGTCCTCGGGGGCTTTCGCAAGATGTCCATAGAAGGTTCGTTTGGGAACAAGACGAGGCTCTCCCTGGCAGTGCCTTCGACAGGTGCAGATCCATTGCTTGTTGGTTGGAGACGAGGTAGAGGTAGATGGATCCATGGAAGGAGAGAAGAAAGGAGTCGTGGTATTGAGGATGTGATGCACAGTGACTTAGCAAGTCACAATGATCAAAATGTGATTGCAGCGCATAGAATTTGCGAGGACATGGCGAATTTGCAACCGCAATGCTGCAAAATTGCGATGCGAAACTTGTCTTTGCGTCGAAATCGCGATGTCAGACGCATACATCGAGCATCGCGCATCTGACTCTGAGCGGACTTTCGCCACGGACCAGTGCGAGCGGCTGAGTCGCTCGGACAATTGGGCGACCTATGGATGCCCCTTCCTTTTCTTCTCCGATCACCTCGGCACGGCATTTCGAATTGTCGCGTCTCCGATCTGGTCTGCATCCATTGTTATTGTCCCATCCAAACGAAAATGGTGATATTTAGCCTTGCATTGAAGGCTGACCCGGACGCAATTACGCGTGAGTCGATGGGTCGAAAGCGGCGAAATCATTCGTGGGACGTTGTCAATGTGAGTAGGGTCTTTCTGCCGCCTCGATACTATATGCGGGCGTCCATTCGTTCCAGCGAGAAAGTAAGAGACGCAGAGTCTCAGTGACTGCCCTTCTGTGGCGCAGTAAGGCACGAGCAGAGTCACAGAACTTCATCTGGGCGAGCGGAGGTAAGCGGCGCGTATCCTTTTTGTCTTCCGCGCGGCCAGCACTCCTCTCTTGAGTCTTCGTTCGTCGTCGCTCTGGAAACACTTGTCTCACTCCTTGACTACTCTGTTTTCATCTACAACCGCGCAATGGCCGACTCGAAAAAAAAAACGTAGTGCTCTCACCGAAGACTGGTTGAACGACCGCGACCGGCGGATCGCAGACTGGGACGAGCGGCAAGGATAGAACACCGAGAAGCTGAGCGTTTGGAAAACGTGCGCCAGGCTTGAAGGGGAAGAACAAGCGCGCAGGCTCGCCGAAGAGGAAGCCGAGAAGGAGCACCAGGAGGCGGAAATGGAGAAGCTCAAAATCGGCAACTTCACCTCCGGCCTCGCCCTAGCTAGTCAACTCAAAAGGCCGTCACAGTACGCTTTTTTGAACAAGCTATCGTCATTCGATTTCGTAGAGCTATGTTATTTATTGCCCGAGGGTTGCAACGACACCACCGCAATTCCTCCACAGATGATGCTTTCGACATCACCAGTACCAACGATTTCCTAACCCTCAGAGACCACCAATCATCCTTCGGAGAGTTAAGCCCGGGTATCCTTCCTACATCGCATCAAGCAGGCATTGTGGCCTGAGACGCACATCAACGCCCTGGCCACTGTATGTTCTTCTGGAACCTCGAGAGCCACCCGCAGCGCAACACTACCCACCACGGGCCATGCTCGCGTGCCTGACAACAACCTTTTTTCGCCACGCAGAACCAGCGAATTCAAGGTCCCAAACCTAAACGGTTTCAGCTTGTCAACCTCAAACACGACCGGCAGGTCTGGAGAAAACAAGTCTAAATTTACGCCTTCCGTGCACCAAGTCCGCCCCACAGGGAGTGGACGTCAACTGGGCTAAGCAGGACGGCCCCGCGGACCCGCACAGCGCGTTAAACAACCACTGGAAGATCATCAATCCCCCTCAGACGCCCACCTCTTCTTCTACCGCACCCAGAACGGATATCGCCCCGTCACCAAGCAGAAATCCCTCAACACGCTGGAAATAGCGTTCAAAAAGGCCGGAATCCCAGCGCTGAAGGGCCACGACATTCGGATCGGCTCCACGCTCAAACACCTGCTGCGCAACATTCCGTTTGACGTGATCAAAGTCAAGGGTCAGTGACGCATTTCTGGTTTACCTCCGCCGGCACGCGCAAGTACTGGCCCCCTACATGCAAGCCACCCCAACGCTGCACAACGAATTCACTCTCCCACCGGTTCGCGGCTAACCAATCCTGTAAGTAGTTGCTCTCTCCTCCGATTCCTCGGGTCCACGGCATGCGTTGCATGCTTCGTCCTCGCTCCTATCATCCGGGATCGCAGCTCAAGGCTTGGCAGGTTTCCGCTTCTGTCAGGGGCCGGTGAGTGCTACGCGCTTCCGCCCGCTACCTCCTGTTTCGTCTCCGTACCGTACCGCTCGTTCAGTAGTGCACGCACGTCCGTCCACGTGATTGCCTGTACATACATCTAGTGTGCAATCACACACTCCCTCACCCTCTCTCGGCAGCAATCCATCTCGACTCCAGAAGATACGCGGTACAGGTGTCTGATCGCCAACCCAGTATACTTTCCAAGAGACGCTTGAAGTAGAAGAACGAGAGCGGTGAACAAGTTGACGAGAAATTCCATTGACGACCTCAACGAGATATAGCTAGTCAGGGATAAAATCGACAAACCTCTAGTCACACCAAGAAGCAATGTCTATCAATGGTGATAAAAACGAGGTTATCCAAAGCAGAATATTGATAGAGATCCAGAAACGAGCGACGTCACTGGCGGACCCTCCTGTATCATCACGGTTGACCAAACCGACGCAAAACCAATCAAAATTGATCATCCAGATGATGTGGTTTCGATCGCGTTTCTCGCTGGTGGGAAGGAATTCGTGAGCAGTGACGAGGAAGGGAATATTCGACGATGGCGAGCGGAAGATGGCGTGGAGGTGGGGATGCCAATACTGGATGTCGGAAGCTTTGTGAACGATCTTGTCGTGTCACGGGATGGCAAGTGGGTGGTAGCCGGGACGGACAGTGGTCAAGTTGTGGTGTGGAATTCGACAACCTTCGAAAAGGTCAACGAGTTCAACGCACACGACCGACCAGTGAATGCAGTGGACATCTCAGTCGATGGAACGAAAATTGCGACAGGATCGGATGACAAGACGGTCAGTGTCTGGTCGTTTCCCATGTGGGAGTGTCGACTGCTTGGCCCTTTGGTACACGACGCTTTCTTGGCCACGGTCAAATTCTCTCCGGGCGGCAAGTTTATTGCAACTGCGACATGGAATCGCGAGTCCGTTTGGATCTACGACAGTCTCGATGGCACTCTCTTCGCTGACTTTCCAATTGAAAATTTGGAACTCAATGGATCCCTTGCCTGGACGAGTGATGGAAAGCAAATATTTGCCTTGTCTTACAATGGCAACATCCATTGTCTCGACGTGTCCTCCAGGACGATGCTCTCACAATGGTCTATTGACAGCAACAATCCATACTGCATCACACTACTATGTGATGGTGCATGCGCAGCAGTCTCTGCCAACTCATCGGTCTCGTTCTGGGATACTACTACACATCAACAAATCGGACCTGTCCTTGACTACCCCCATCCTGTCACGTCCGTGGCCATCTCGACGAACTATGATGTGGTGGCTGCGGGTGACAAGACGATCACGCTCTACAATCTGCACGGTGTCCTGCCACCATCATACCTCAAGGATGTGAGTATACGCGTTTTGATTTTGAGCGAATGATGTCATCTGAGATAATGTCCTGACATCCTACATCACCAGAATGAACGTGTCGGATCCCAGTCGAATAGCAATGTTGACTTACTGGAGGTACAAGTTTGTTTCTATCCCTGTTTCAGACGTGTCATCATAAGGCACAGGTGGACCTCCCACCCACAGCACTTACGGCTGACGATCAGTTTAACTATGATGAGGTTCGTGATTAATTTATCCTGACTATGCTGCAGTGTTGACGCTACGGCAGGCTCCCTCGTCGGCATCGTCTGTTCATGATGAGGACCAGGTGCCACTGCCTATCATATCCCACTGCACATCACAACCTTCAGTCCACTTCATGACCTCCACCCCAGAGGTGTGCTCAGAGATGCGTAATGATAGTGCACTGCCGTCTCGATTCCTTCGGATCTTAGAAAGGTGGAAGAAGAGCATCAGAAAACCTTCCGTCCCTGAGCCTGGTTGCCTTGCCGGCATTCAATCTAGTTCAGCAGAGAACACGAATGCCTCGAACAGGGCGTTTTTGACAATGGCCGAAGGTCGCGGTCAACCGGTGAGTGCTCTTTGAAATTCGAATGTATGTGCTCCATCTAGACTATCATCTTAGCGAACGGTTAGAAGGGTCGGGGAACCGGTAGGTGTCCATAGGTGTCTGTTTGGCCCGCAGATGCCATCGTTTATCCTTCCTTGCAGAAGAAGAAAGTGAAGAAGTCGAAAGCTAAACCTCGTGCAGGCGGAGGTCGTCCGAATCCAGGGCCTTCGAGCGCCGTAGCTCTTCCGTCAGATGTGGATGGTGACCACAGCGGTGGTACTAGCACCGGACGTCCACCGGATCCGAAGCCAGCGAGAGAGGTAGCTCGTCCGCCGGCATCGACCACATCGTATAAGGCACAACACGCAAAAGATACAGGTCAACCGTCGACTCAGAGAATTTATTTGAGCGTGCGCCCACTTTCATTGAGTACATGTTGCGAAATTTACAGCAAGCATTAGGAAGAGTCAGGGAACGTCAAGCTTTCCATTTTGTTTCCCAAGTGGTTGTGTTGCTGCTCGTCGGAGACGAAAGAAGAATGATACTATAGGTAAATATACGGTCGATGATCATGAGCTTGAGCATTCCCCGCCTAGGATACTCACTCAGTTCGGAACAGGTGCTGCGAGGAATGTCATGTCTGTAAGGATGAATTCTCTCCATGTGGGAGACATGAGTCGAACCCCTTCGAGATCAAGGGCGACTCGCACGAAGGCTGAAAGGGACTCTCCGCGCGAGTCTTCTTCTTCCAGAATTGCTTCTTCGGCTGGGGTCGGTGCTGAACCGTCGGCGTCGTCGTCCCGCAGGATCCGGGTGCACGTTCGCACGAGGGCATCGCCAAAGACCGACCGCCTCGCCTGGTTCGTGTATTCGTCCCAAGAGGTTGATACGGGCAGAGTGGGTGGGTATATGCGCACGGGAACGAGCAGCGGCACGCACCCGACGGGGTAACGCGAGTGTCGCTAGTACGCCTCCACCTGTACCGGCGATGCGTTCGTCCCTCCTCGCGTGGCGTTCGCGATGTTGATCTCGAATGGTTGAGGTGGGGAGCTCATCCGTGTTTGTTCCGAGCTCGTCGTGTATCTGTTGGATCATTTTCATTTTCTCTTTCAACTCTATGTTTTTCTCTTCTTCTGTGTTCCCTTTCCTTGTGCTTCTTTTTTTTCCGTCGAAACTCGACGCTATCGATAGGAATATCGTCAATGCTATAACAGAGTATGTCTGGAATCGCTCAGCACAGAGGCGAGTCAGTGTGAGAGGGAGAGACCCGACACGGCAATCTCGAATTATCGCTCCCCGCCTTCTGACCCTTTCTCCACTTCCAGGATAGGTCCACCTACTCGCTCGTGTCCGCGCAGGACATGTACGAGGTCAAGAAGGCACCGCTGGATCCGAGCTTGGCAAGCTGTACTGCGACAAGATGTTGTCCGTGGGACGACATGGATTCGCTCAAGGTACATCGAGCGTGTCGTGGGTGGACGCGAATTTCGTGTTAACGACGGGTTGCCGTGCGATGTACATAGGGACTTTGTAGTGCGCGAGCCGAACCCGAAGGTGTTTACCGAGGAGATCGAGAAGAAGCGGCGGGCTAGTGAGAAGTTGTGAGAGAGCAATTAAAAAAAAGTCCGATAGTACTTCGGACGGGGTGGGTTGTGTAGTGATCTAGGAACATGGCGAACTTTGACTTCGAGGGGGGTAAAAGATATGTGGGCGAAGGCAAGCGCCAAGTGCACAGCCTGATCATTCAAGTTGATGGTTGTTGACACGCGGTAACTTGTAGGTTCCTCCTTCTTTCCAGCTTAGCTCTGATCGCTGGCAGCCCAGTATACTTGCCAAGAGACGGTGAGCATGTCGACAAGACATTTGAATGACATCGAACGAGAACAGAATTTAAAGGGTTCGACGTTCCTCTAGTCACCATGTCTATCAAAGGTGATGAAATAGAGGCCATTGAAAGCGGAATATACCCAGAAACGGACGACGACACGGATGGACCTACTCCGCCTATCGTCATGGTTGACCAAAGGGACGCAAAGCTGATCAAAATTGATCATCCGGATGTGGTATATTCGGTCGCGTTTCTCGCTGGCGGAAAGGAGGTCATAAGCGGTGACGAGAATGGGAAGATCCGACGATGGCGAGCGGAAGATGGTACGGAGGTAGGTATGCCAATGGATGCTGGAAGCTCCGTGAACGATCTTGTCGTGTCACGAGACGGCAAGTGGGTGATGGCTGGGATGGGGGGTGGTCGAGTTGTGGTGTGGAATTCGACGACCTTCGAAAAGGAAGACGACTTCGAGGCACACGACGCAACGGTCTATGCTGTGGACATCTCACCCGACGGGACGAAAATCGCGACTGGATCGGACGACAACACGTTCAGTGTCTGGTCGTTTCCCACTACGGGGGAGCGACTGCTTGGGCCTTTGGAACACGACAACTGGGTTGTCGTGGCCAAATTCTCTCCAGACGGCAAATTCATCGCAACTGCCACGTTCTCGAACATCTCTGTTCGGATCTACGACAGTTTCGATGGCACTCTCCTCGCAGAATTTCCAATCAAAATCAACTCGGGATTCAATAGAGCCAGCCTCGCCTGGGCGGGCGATGGAAAGCGACTCTTTGCCACATCTGTCGATAGCAACATCCACTTCCTCGACGTGTCCTCCAGGACGACGCTCTCGCAATGGTCTATTCACAGCGACGAGAATCCAAAGTGCATCACACTAGCATGCGACGGCGCATGGATAGCAGTCTCTGCCAACTCATCGGTCTCGTTCTGGGATACTACAACACATCAACAAATCGGACCTGTCATTGACTACCCCCATCCCATCTGGTCCATGGCAGTCTCAGAAAACTATGATATGTTGGCTGAGGGTGAGGAGACCATCACGCTCCGCAATCTCCATAAGGTCCTGCCACCATCATACCTCAAGGATGTGAGTATATCCATTTCAAAGTGACGTTGTTATCTGAGACAACCGTCCTGACATTAGAAAGAACTCGTTGAATCCCATTCGGACAGCGATGTTGACTTAGTACTGGGGGTATGAGTTCGTTCCTTTCCTCTGCCTGAAGAAGCCAGCGAAAAAGAATGACACTAATACTGCGCTTTGCAAAGATCGGAATATCGACAATCAGGGTCGATGATCTACATAGCTCACTCGTCAACTCAGTGTGCTCGGGGAGACAGCTTGCGGCTTGGTTGAGAGGCATCGTTCTTGGATGGATGATCCAAGTGTTTTGACGTCGTCCTTTCCGCGCATTTCGGAGTCCTCCAAAGGAAGGTGGAGGAGGAACGCCGCACCGGGATTGTGTGCGTATGGGGATAAGCGCCCCAAGGTTGCTGTGGGGATTTGTAGATAAGGAACAGGCGGTTGAGCGCATCCGTACCCTTGACCCTGCTAGTCACATCTTGACTCTTGGTGTCGTGGAAGGATATGCAATCAGCTACGAAAGGTACGCACCAGTGATTATCGATGGCTGCTACATCATTATGACTTTCAGAACGCCCGAATGTAACTGAAATCAATGGTGGGCATAAAATATGTTCCGTCACCTTCACTGCCAGTGAGGACGGCCAGGAGCTGCTGAGCGCGGGTGACGAAGGAATGCTTCGGCGATGGGGAGTGGATGATGGAAAAGAGGTTGGCGAAGCTATTCAAGCACACGGAGGAGCGATCATGGCTGTTGCGCTCTCGCCGGATCGCAGACGGGTGGTGTGCGGGCTTCGCGCTCCCACTTGCAAGGCACAGGTGCGGGTGTGGGACGCGGAGACTCACGAAAAGGCGCTAGAAATCCATGGCCACAGCGACGCTGTCTTCTCTGTCGACGTCTCCTCGGATGGGACCAAATTCGCGACGGGCGGGGTGGACAAGCAGATGTTCGTTTGGAACATGGAAACTGGGGAGCGGCTTGTCGGGCCAATCCGGCACGACGCTGGGGTAGTGGCTGTGCGCTTCTCTCCCAACGACGACTTTCTCGCTACGGCCAGCGTCAAGTCGATTCGAATTCTCGACAGCGAAAACGGAGATCAACTGCGCAAAATTCCGTGCGAGTTCAAGCCGTGGTTGTCTTCTCCGCTAGTCTGGTCAGACGACGGCCAACGACTTTTTGTTGTCTCGTCCAGAGGAGCCAAGTGTTTCCAGGTGCCATCTTTAAAAGCCTTGCAACTCGGTTCTTGGTCCATTCCCGGCGACACGTCGTACACTCCTTCTTCCATCGCTCTCTCGCAAAATCAGAGGTTTGTCGTCGTCGTAGCAAACAGAACGCTGTCATTTGGCGATGTCGCCACGTACCAGAAAATCGGACCTGTCGTTGAGCACGAAACCAGAGTATGGTCCGTCGCGCTCTCTCCCAACAACGACTACGTTGCGACCGGTGAAGAAAGCGGAAAAATAACCTTGCGGAATCTTCATGATCTTCTTCCGTCCTCGTACTTTCCGGTAGACGTAAGTTTTCGCGTTCGTTAATTTTTTCGGTAGTCTGAGAGATAAATCGATGATGCTCCGCTCCGCTTCTGTCCTCCGGACGTGAGTGTATGCGTGCGACTATTCATTGTTTGTTCTAATCCCTCTACGTTCTCTCACAGCTTCACAGCTGCCGCTCGCCTCTCAAATTGATGTTGCAGGAGGTCCTCAAGGTTCGGCGTACTCCCCAAAGATCCATTCGGAAACCCCAGAAACACGCTCAGAGAAGCATAACGATAGTGCGCCGTCATCCAATGTTGACTTACTTGAGGTACTAGTTCATTCCTGTTCCGGTTCGAAACATGTCATCATACGGCGCAGGTCGAGCTCCCGCCCACGACGCCGACAGCTGACGATCAGTTTAACTACGACGAGGTTTGCAATAAATTTATTCTGACTTCGCCGCCGTGTTGACGCTACGGCAGGCTCCCTCACTGGCGTCGTCTGTTCATCATGAGGACCAGGTGCCACCGCCTGTTTCATCCCACTCCACACCACAACCTCCAGTCCACCTCATGACATCTACCCCAGAGATACATTCGGACATACCAGAGATACGCTCAGAGAAGCATAATAATAGTGCGCCGTTGCCTCGATTCCTTCGTATTTTAGGAAAGTGGAAGAAGAGCATAAGAGAACCCGCAGTCCCGGAGCCTCATCGCCTTGCCAGCACTCAATCTAGGTCAACAGTGAACATGGATGCCTTGAACAGAGGATTTCCGACTATGGCCAAAGCTCAAGGTATACCAGTGAGTGATCCTTGAAGTGAACCTGGTCCGTCTAAACTAAACTATCATCTTAGCGAACGGTCAGAAGGGTCGGGGAACCGGTAGGTGTTTAAACGTGTCCATTGGGCCCACAGATGCCATCGTTTATCCGTTGCAGAAGAAGAAGAAGAAGAAGAAGAAAACGTTGAAAGCCAGGCCTCGTGCAGATGGAGACCTCCACCATGCCACTAAAACTGGAGGTCGTCCTGCGAATCCAGGGCCATCGAGCGACGTAGCTCTTCCTTCAGATGTGAACGGTGACCATAGTGGTAGCACTAGTACCGGACGCCCTCCGGATGCGAAGCCAGCGAGCGAGGTAGGTCGTCCGCCGGCATCGACCACATCGTACTTAGGAACTCACGTCGTACAAGGCACAACCCGCAAAAGATACAGGTCAACCCTCGACCCAGAGAATTTATTTGAGCGTGCGCCCACTTTCCTTGAGCACATGTTGCGAAACTCACAGCAAACATTAGGAAGAGTCAGAGAACGTCAAGCTTTCCATTTTGTTTCCCAAGTGGTTGTGTTGCTGCTCGTCGGAGACGCAAGAAGAATGATACTATGGGTAATATACTATGGTCGATGATCATGTGCTTGTGCGAT
This sequence comes from Leccinum pellstonianum, assembly GCA_038091735.1. Lineage (NCBI taxonomy): Eukaryota > Fungi > Basidiomycota > Agaricomycetes > Boletales > Boletaceae > Leccinum > Leccinum pellstonianum. The sequence continues at coordinate 11,246 of JBBPPA010000944.1, forward strand.
GCATTTCCCGTCTATGATTGAATATTGAACCCCTGAAGCAAGATGCTCAGTTCGAACAGGTCGTGTTTGTAAGGATAGAACTTGTGACCGTGATTTCTCTCGATGTGGCAGATATTGAGTCGAACCTCTTCGAGCTTAAGGGCGACTGGCTGTAAAGTACGCTCCGCGCGAGTACTGGACTAGGACACCTTCGTTCTTTCCACAGAGGAACCGTTCGTCTGGGTGCACGTCCGCACGAGGACATTGCCAAAGGCCGTCAGCCTCGCCTGGTTTGTGTGTTCGTCCCCCGAGGTCGGCACCGGCAGAGTAGTTGGGTATATGCACACGGGAACGAGCAGTGGCAAGAACCAGACGGGGTAGCGCGAGTGTCGCCAGTACGCCTCCACCTGTGCCGGCGAGGCGTTCGTCCCTCCTTGCGTGGAGCTCACGATGTCATTCGTACGGTGATCACCATCCGTCGATACGGGAACGGGAACGGGGGAGGGCGATGCACGTGCGCAGTAAGTTGACCCCAACAGTGCGTCCGCTCGCTGGCGTTCCCTGTCTCCGCCGATCTTGGCGACGATCTGGAGGCACCGCCTGCGTGCCTCGCGTGTGGTCCAAAACCTCACGTCGCCGGGGGAGAGCATTGTGCGGTCACGTATCTCGTCCAGGGTGCCTCTGTGCATCTCTTGGATGGTCTGTGCTGCGAGCGCGCGTGAGTGTTGTCCTGACAAGCTCGTCTGCGTGTCCTCGTCCTCGTCGGTCTGACGGGCACGTGTAAGTGCCCTCGTTCTCTCCCGTTTCCAGTCGAGATAGCTCTGGGGAGGCACGAATCGCGCGTGTGTGTCCTGTTCGCTGCGTGGAAGAGGCGCATGAGAGTCCTTAGCATCTGATTTTTGAACTGATGGGAGTGCTGGGATATAATAATGGTGGAGAGCAGAGCGTTGTCAGTCACCGAACAAGCAAAAAAGCCCTACATTACATGGTTCAGTTGTCGGTTTGCTGTGGGCGGTGGGCGGAAGTAAGCGCCAAGAACACAGCTTGGTGTGTTTTAAAGGCACACGGTACCTGCTGCTCAGCGCTGATCGCCAACAGTATACTTTCCAAGAGACGCTTGAAGTGAAGAGCAGGTTGACGAGAAATTTCATTGACGACTGATGTAACGAAATATAGCTAGTCAGGAGAAAACCGACGACTCCAAAGAGCGATGTTATCAATGGTGATAAAAAAACGAGGCCCTCCAAAGCAGAATATTGATGGAGACCCAGAAACGAGCGACGACACTGGCGGACGCTCCCCCTGTCACGTCACGGTTGGCAAAAGGGACGCAAAGCTGATCAAAATCGATCATCCAGATGATGTGGTTCCGATCGTGTCTCTCGCTAGCGGGAAGGAGGTTGTGAGGGCTAGCAAGGAAGGGAATATTCGACGATGGCGAACGGAAAATGGCGTGGAAGCAATATTGAATGTCGGAAGCTTTGTGAACGATCTTGTCGTGTCATGGGATGGCAAGTGGGTGGTAGCTGGGACGGACAGTGGTGTTGTTGTGGTGCGGAATTCGACGAGCTTTGAAAAGTCGAACGAGTTTGGTGAATGCACGTGGCGAAGGCAGGCGCCAAGTGCACAGCCTGATGTTGACACGCGCAGGTTCATCTTTCTTTCCACCGCTTAGCGCTGATCGCTGGCAGCCCGGTATACTTTCCAAGAGACGGTGAGCATGTCGACAAGTCATTCGAATGGCATTCAACGAGAACATAATTTGAAGGGTTCGACGTTCCTCTAGTCACAATGTCTATCAAAGGTGATGAAAAAGAGGCCATTGAAAGCGGAATATACCCAGAAACGGGCGACGACAGGAGTGGACCCTCTCCCTGTATCGTTACGGTTGACCAAAGGGACGCAAAGCTGATCAAAATCGGTCATCCGGGTGTGGTGCTTTCGGTCGCGTTTCTTGCAGGCGGGGAGGAGGTCGTGAGCGGTGGAAGGGATGGGATGATCCGACGATGGCGAGCGGAAGATGGCATAGAGGTAGGAGTGCCAATGGATGCTGGAAGCTCCGTGATCGATCTCGTCGTGTCACCAGACGGCAAGTGGGTGGTGGCTGGGACGGCAGATGGTCTCATTGTGGTGTGGAATTCGACGACTTTCGAAAAGGAAAAATACTTCAACGCACACGACGATCTGCTGACTGCAGTTGACATCTCATTCGATGGGACGAAAATCGCGACTGGATCGAATGACGGAACGGTCAGTGTCTGGTCGTTTCTCACGTGGGAACGACTGCTCGGGCCTTTGAAACACGATCGTGAATTGGCCGCGGCCAAATTCTCTCCAGACGGAAAATTCATTGCAACTGCAACGTGGAATACCGAGTCCGTTCGGATCTACGACAGTCTCGATGGTACCCTCCTCAAAGACTTTCCAATCAGAGTAAACTCGGGATCGAACGAATCCCTCGCCTGGACGGGCAATGGAAATCAACTTTTCGCCTTGTCTATCGATGGCAACATCCACTTCCTCGACGTGTACTCCAAGACGGTGCTGTCGCAATGGTCTATTCACAGCGACAACAGTCCAGAGTGCATCACACTAGCATGCGACGGGGCATGCATAGCAGTCTCTGCCAACTCATCGGTCTCATTTTGGGATACTACAACACATCAACAAATTGGACATGTCATTGACTACCCCCATCCCATATGGTCCATGGCAATCTCGACAAACTATGGTATGGTGGCTGCGGGTGACAGGACAATTATGCTTCGCAATCTCCTCAAGGTCCTGCCACCATCATACCTCAAGGATGTGAGTACATGCATTTTGAAGTGATGTTGTTAGTATCTGAGACCACCATCCTGACATCAGAAAGAACTTGTCGAATCCCGGTCGAACAGCAATGTTGATTTACTGGAGGTATGAGTTCATTCCTATTCCGGTTCGAAACATGTCATCATACGGCGCAGGTAGAGATCCCACCCACGACGCCCACGGCTGACGATCAGTTCAACTATGACGAGGTTTGTGATCAACTCATTCTGACTTCGCCGCCGTGTTGACGCTACGGCAGGCTCCCTCACTGGCGTCGTCTGTTCATCATGAGGACCAGCTGCCATCGCCTGTCTCATCCCACTCCAAATCACAGCCTCCAGTCCACCTCATGACCTCCACCCCAGAGATACGTTCCGAGAAGCTTAACGATAGTGTGCCACCGTCTCGGTTCCTTCGGATTTTAGGAAGGTGGAAGACGAGCATCAGAAAACTTACAGTCCCTGAGCCTGGTCACCTTGCCAACATTCAATCCAGGTCACCAAAGAACATGAATGCCTCTAACAGAGCATTTTCGACAATGGCCAAAGCTCAAGGTATACCAGTGAGTGCTCCTTGAAGTGAACTTGATCCGTCTAAACTATCATCTTAGCGAACGGTCAGAAGGATTGGGGAACCGGTAGGCGTTCATAGTTGTCTATTGGTCCCACAGATGCCATCATTTACCTTTCCTTATAGAAGAAGAAAGAGAAGAAGTCGAAAGCCAAACCTCGTGCGGGCGGAGGTCGTCCGAAACCAGGGCCATCGAGCGACGTAGTTCTTCCGTCAGATGTGAACGGTGACCACAGTGGTGGTACTAGCACCGGACGCCCTCTGGATCGGAAGCCAGCGAGTGACGTAGGTCTTCCGTCAGCGTTGATCACATTGCAGCAACTTATGTTCTACCAGGTACAACAGGCAAAAGATATAGGTCAACCCCCGACTCAGAGAATTTATTTGAGCGTGCGCCCACTTTCCTTGAGCACATATTGCGAAACTAACAGCAAGCATCAGGAAGAGTCAGGGAACGTCAAGCTTTCCATTATGTTTCCCAAGTGGTTGTGTTGCTGCTTGTCGGAGACGAAAGAAGAATGATACTATAGGTAATATACTATGGTCGATGATCATGTGCTTGAGCGGTGCATTGCACGTATATGATTGAGAATATTGAACCCTTGAAGCAGGATGCTCACTCAGTTCGGAACAGGTGCTGCGAGGAACGTCGGATATGAGCTCAAGGGCGACTCGTACGAAAGCTGGAAAGGACTTTCCGCGCGAGTACCGGACCAGGACACCTTCGTTCTTTCCACAGAGGAGCTGTTTGTTTGTCTGGTCTAGACCATATAAGTGGTCATCGTCGTTACAGAGCGTGAATCTTGTCGGAACGCATGCCCTCGGCGAGACTGAGTGGGTCGAGCACCCACACAGCCACTGCCCGCTCCCGCATTCTTTCGGGCTCTGGCGCGATGATAGTGTGTGATAGGTGTGATAGGGACTAGCACCCTGCACTGTGACAGGAGTGCGGTGAGGCAGTCCTGTGGTGTGACAGGCCTTCCTTAGGTGGGTGGGCGCAGCC
>JBBPPA010000945.1:0-15603 GCA_038091735.1 Leccinum pellstonianum
CCTTGACCCGTCAGGACACCCGGATCGATCAACGTTGTCGAAGAATGTCGCAAGTTATCTCACCTCTCGTTACCAGCGGCTTGGAGATATGATGGACCTCAATGAGGCCATCGTCGCCAGACAAGCCCTCGACCTTTGCACATCAGGACACTCAACATCGTCGAACAATGTTGCAAGCTATCTCACCTCTCGTTACCAGCGGCTTGGAGATATGTTGGACCTCAATGGAGGCCATCATCCTCGGAAGACAAGCCCTCCACCTTTACCCGTCAGGGCACCCGGATCGATCAACGTCGCTGACCTCTCGTTACCAGCGGCTTGGAGATATGATGGACCTCAATGAGGCCATCATCCTCTCTAGACAAACCCTCGACCTTTGCCCATCAGGGCACCCGGAGCGATCAACATCGTTGAACACTATTGCACTTCATCTCTCCTCTCGTTACCAGCGGCTTAGAGATATGACGGATCTCAATGAGGCCATCATCCCACATCTCTACGAAACTACTCCAGTACGCCGGAAGCATCGTCCCCGTTACCTCGTTTTGATTATTCCCCCTGCCGTCAGTACTCTTCCTCCTCTTGGCTTTAGTTCGTTGCCCTGTTCTGATGGATTGCCCGTCGCTCTCGTATCCTCACGATTATTCTGCTCGTTCGCAGCGTCCCCTCTTCGCGAGTCAACCTTTGCAGTCCCCTGGACTAGAGTACCCCCATTCCCATCTTACTACCGCGAGCACGAGGCCAAGTTCGACATCCAGGTGTGTCGTGACCCATCTATAGGAAGACGTTTCTGCCTATACGTGTTCACATGCTTGGCGAGCTTCCTTCACCCCTCTCGACAGCTTTCTCGCAAACGCCTCTCAGCATGCAAATGCCCCAAATCGACATCTCGCAGCACTTGACCAGGCTCTCTCTAAACGAAACCTCTTCTCTACTCAGAACACCCGGCTCCGGACGCTCATCGAGAAGTAGTGCAGTGGTTAGAGCCAGCTCCTCAAGGAACTTCAACGCATGCTCGCAAGGCCCATCTGCTCGCTGCCGGCATCAACGTCGAGCTCACCAAGAAGGACAAGGACAAGTTCAGGCAACTCCGTCCCTCGACCTCGAACACTGCCATATCCACCCCTCCAGAGAACGCTTCGATCGCCACCCGCCGTCCGTCTGACATACATCGTACGTGTTCTTACGTCCCCATCTTTCTACCCTCACAAATATTTCGTTCTACCAAAGATCTCCCAAATGATGACCGTCCTCTCACCCCTCTTCACTCACAATATGTAAAACCTCGCGATCTTCAAGGTCCTTATTCCGACGATGGATCGCCCAAAGTCCCCTCTTCCCTCTTCCCTCTCATCGTACCCCCAACATCAGAAGCGTTTCTCTCGCACCCGAGCTCTACCACCGCCTCAAATACGAACATATTTCCTTCACTTCCTCTTCACGATGTGGAAAAATCGCATGCTCGTGTGCCCAATAAGTTAATACCCGGTAGGCCTTCGCAACAGCATTCCGCTCAATCAGTCTTGTCTTCCAATACCCAACTCACACAACTCTCGTGTCATATTCCTCCTACGCAGCTACCACATTCCCTGCAGACGACAAGCAGCTCCAGGAATACATGCAAGACCGTCGCGTCATTGCCAGTGGCGTATGACTCCCTGACTCCCTTTCAGATCCCTACTCACCCCTTCTTCGTCAGTATGACCCCCTTGCTGAGACAATCGTCCAAGCCTCGACATGCTTGGTTTGTGCAGTTTGCGGCGCTTTTCTGGAAGAACTGGATCGTTCTGTCCAAGCACATACTCGTGAGTATGTCCGAGTGGCCGTCGCAACATCCCTAACAGTTTACGCAGCTGAACTCTGTGCGCTGCCTCCTGCTCCCAATCGGTTACGGAAGTACGTCCGTTCCCCGTCTGTCCCAGACTTTGCTCATTTCCCTCGCAGTCTTCCTTTCGGTCGCTCAGACATTTCTTCTCAAGTCCAATAACGTGTGTGCGGTCCCCTTCAACGCATCGTTTTTTGAATCCGTTGCAGTATGGCCTGGGTACCCCCGTCCCCATCCAAAACTTCACTACGCAATTTGACGGGTCTCTGTATCTCGTATGGGCCGATGGAACGAATGGCACTGGGAATCCGTCGGCGAGCGCCATAATGGCGCATATAACCAGCAATTTCAACAAATACCAACCGAGCGCCATCAAACAGGTCGCCAGCCCCGCCGACATTCCTTCCCAATGTCCAGAGAACTTTGATTTGGTCTCCGAGTGTTACGCCGGTATTGCATTTAATCACCTGCCTATTTCATCCACCCACCCGTCTCCCATCAATTATAGAACAAGTGCCGAGGTGGTCTCGTATACGTCAACGTCTACAGTCACACGAGTGATTTCGAGACTCGTATTTTGCCATTCCAATTAGCTATAGATGAGGTAGCTCGGGGTGCACGTCATAGGCTTCTCAGTATTGACATAATCGTTCTAGGCATTTATCTCTCTCAGAGCAGGACAGTCGATTCCAACTCCGTTGGAGTGACCATACTCGCAAGAGACCAACGAGCAACAGTCAACGGACATGAGATTGAGTGGGTATTCGAGTTACAACGTGGCTATATGCGTTGTTCATATCCTTTCTAGGCTACATTCGGGGCATTAGGAATCTGCTCGTCATCGCCCTGTACGTATTTACCACACGAGTATTCGTCCAGCGCTTACCTGTGCGGTAGCTTCATTTGCTATATTGGCATCTCAGACCAACTCCCTGGAGCTTTTACTGGCGAGCGAGCTAATCTGCTGACTAGTCGTATGAAGGCGATGGGACTTCTCGACTCAGCTCGGATAGTGTAGGCTTGTCTTTCCAAAGTCGTTTTTTTCCTGCCTCATTTACGTTTACAGATCATGACACCTTAGCATATCCCTGGCATATCTGCCAGCCTGGATTGCCGTGGCATTGATATGGCACTACTGAATGTTCACAGCAACCAATGGTGATCTAGTTCTCGCGGTCCATCTCCTATTTGGTTTCTCACTTGCTAGCCGGTCCTTCTTTGTGGCTGCTCCTTTCGGGAAAAGTCCCCAACTTGCTGCCGTTGTGTCAACATTCTTAGCCATCGTGTTTGCGATTCTTGCGCTGGTGTTCTCTCGTGCTGGCACCGTAGCGGCTACGATATTTACCCTTATCTTCCCTCCCGGGTACTACGTATTTGCCATCCGTGCGATATGCGGCTACGAGAATCACCAAATCCAATCAATCTTCTCAAGCCGGATCCAGATGACCACCTTACACTTCTTCCAATCTTGATTGCCTCTATCGTAAGCGCTGTCTTGTCTTTTCCAGAATTTTTTTTCATGAAATTCTAGGTTGATATATTTTTGTGGCCTTATCTTGGAGTGCTACTCGAGAGACGTCTCTACGATGCAAGGGAGCCTTCGAGTGGTGGTTGGTTGTGTTTCCGCAGGAGGAAGCAGGAGGCACTTCCTCCGCACCCGAGCGGGATGGCGATCTCCGTCAAGAACCTTCGCAAGACCTTTACTCCCTCCATGTTCAGTCGTGAGAAGGGACCCGTCACTGCGGTGTCTGATCTTTCAATGGACATTCCCAAGTCTGGTATATTCGTCTTACTGGGTTCTAACGGGTGAGTCCATATTGGTAAAGAGTCGGCCGCTTGCTCTAATAACAAGTCCAGTGCTGGAATTCAGTCTACGTCACTTTCTATCATTGCAAACCTCATAGGGCGAAGCTCGGGTTCGATCACCTTCGAAGGTGGTGTCAAGCGTCCTCCACGTGGCACGCTTGGAATTGTCCCTCAGAAGAATGTTCTTTTCCCCGACCTCACATGTTACCAGACTCTACGTGTGTGGCGTGCTATCAAGTACTGTTCGCAAGCTGCGTACGAAGACGATGACTATGAGCAGCTGCTGTGCGATTGTGACCTTGGAAAGAAGATACACTCGAATGCCAATACGCTTTCGGGCGGACAGAAGAGGAAGCTCCAGCTCGCCATCAGACTAAATGGTGGCTCCAAGATCGTGCTCGTTGACGAGTGCACTTCGGGCGTCGATCCTCTGTCACGTCGTGCGCTCTGGAGGACACTGTCACGGATACAGTGTTCAAGTTACGTTTGATTCCGAGGACGTCGATGACAAGGAGCCCGCCAGTTCGTCGCTGGATGTTCGGGACCGCATTCGAGAGTTGGCAGCACACTGCACGCTGTCGCAGCCGTCCCCTACGCATGTTGTGTACCACCTCAAGTCCAAGGATTCGGTCTTTGTAGAGCGGGTGCTTCAGATGCTCCAGGACGAGGGTGCAAACTATCATATTGCATCCGTCGATGTGTTGGGGACGTCGATCGAGGATATCTTTCTCGAATCAATGGAGTCCGAGTCCCGAGTTCGCGCACAGGACGGTCGGGTGAAGTCGGTGCACTCCACGGAAAGTACCAGTACTCCTGCCCCGAGTATACCAGGTCCTGCCAGGTGGTTCCTCCACTATTGCTTGCCGACGGGCGTCCAAGATCGCCGTTCAGTCAAGCGTTGACGATATTCCATCAGCGGATGCTCATTTCAAGGAGAAGTTGGCTTACACCTGTGCTTACTGTTGTCATTGCGGTTTGCGGAGCGTGTGTTCCTTTGGTCTTTTTGTCTGGCCAAACTCCGTCGTGCACGGTCCAGTTTCGCAACGAAACGGTGATCCCTTTCTACTGGGCGGACTCGCCTCTCGACAGGTTTTACTACACCCCGACTGCCAGTGCAGTGCACTGCAATCGCCACCCAATATCACAGCGACGCTTGGGCCATCAGCTGTGCACATATTGATGGAAAATGTCCCAGACAATGCTACATTTGTCTCCACGATCCAACAGGACTATATCAACATCCCAATTGGTGGTATATCGATCGACGTCGACACCGGAGATGCGCTGGTTGCTTGGGACGCTACGCCTGCTCCAGGTTTCGCAGGCCCAACGTTGCTGAATCTGGCTACAAATATTCTGTACAATCGTGCATTGAACGCTTTGGGCAACACGGCGGGAGCACTGGCCAATTATGCAAGCTTCCCTCAGATTGCAGCTGGGACGCTTGTGGACTTGAAGTGGGTCGCATTCTTTGGGCCACCATGGTATGATTTTAGCGTCCTTCACCTTTCTGCGTGTTAATCCGTTCTGAAGGCTGTATACCCTGCATTCTTTTCGTTATATGTCCCGCGGGAACGCCGGTCGTCTGTCCAAGCGATGCAGTTTTCGAATGGCTTATCCAACTCTGTCGGTCTTTGGCTCGGCCACTTGCTTTGGGATTCTATCTTCAGTGTCATCATTGCCACAGTCATAATAATCGTGTTTGCTGTTGCCACCAATCAATTCTACGGACTTGGATGTTTGTTAGTTGTTTTGCTCTCTTTTCTTTGCTCTCGCTCATCGACTTTTTCCATCAGTGGATCGTCCTCGTTCAGTACGTCGGGTGACTCCCAAAACACCATCCTCGCTGCCCGATACAACTTGGCGTGCGTCCTTGCCGGCCAAGACGACCGCGTGCTCGTAATTGTCGGCCCCTGCTCCATACACTCCCCAGAGCAGGCTATCGAATATGCCAAGCTCCTCAGAGCTAAAATTCCCACCTGGGAAAACCTGCAGATCCATCATGCGTGCTTACTTGTGAGTCACATATGTCATCTCGTCGGTCTGTCCATGAGCTTAACATCTCTTTTTCTAGTGAAGTGCGTTACTTCCCGTGCCCATTTTTCTCGGACTAACCCCCTTTCCAGAAACCAAGAACGACCGTAGGCTGGAAAGGCCTGATCAATGACCCGGTATGTCCCTCTGCCTCGCGGGTCACATTCCTCTCTCAATGTTACCCACCCCTCTAGGACCTTGACGGATCCTCCCAAATAAACAAAGGGCTACGAGTTGCTAGACAGCTCCTTTGCGACCTGACCGAACTCGGCGTGCCCATTGGTTCAGAACTTCTCGATACCATCTCCCCCCAGTACATCGCTGATCGTATCGATGTGTCACAATGGTGCGTCCCTGCCACACACCCTCTCTCTTTCCGCCACCTTTTTCTCCCCGCCTCTCTCACCCACTATGCCAGACCCCGCCACGCTCCCAGAGTGAGGATGACACACTCGACGACGACTCGATGCGAGACGAGGACAAGGGTGACGTGACATTGTCATTTTATTGGCTAACTATGGTCTCGACCGCGCTGCGGACTGCCTGTACTGATCCGTCTAGGTTTTTACTGCCTGTTTGAAGGCAGGACCCCCCGATCAAGCTCGAACAAGATGATGCAAGGGCGTCTGATCTGGCAGAACAGTATGTCGAAGTCCTGCAATGCTCTACTCAATGCACGAGCAAACTGATCTCATACCTTTTTGTTTTTCTATTGCAGTCTCCAGTTATTCTGATCTAGACTCTGTGACTGTCTAGAGATGGGCTATTTGGGATAATTGAAGCCACCCTTATCTGCCAGATCATGACTGATTCAGGTGATCTCATGATGAGTGAAGGGGTTATTTATAAGGTATGATACTTCCATGGAAGTGGCTGCAGGGAGAGGGGGGGCAGCTCCTAGTCTATATCCATATATTTTTGTGTTGCTGTATTTAAGTTGTATGTGATCATTGAGGCATAGGTCTTGAATATTGTACAGTGCTCACTGGCATCTTGAGTTGGATTTGAAACTATCAATATTTATTTCTCTTTCACAGTGAGATGGTAGTAGCTAGCACAAAAATGTTGTGTTGTGTGAGTACTACATCTTGAGAGTCTGAGTCGTCAGTCATTGAGTGCCAGTGAGTTTGGATTCCAGATCATTTGAACACAATTCATTTCATCAGAACCACTAAAAAGCTAGTTGATATGCATGATAGTCAGAGTATTTGTTAACATAAAAAGCAGAAAAAGCAGACAGAGAATCTGTATGCTGAAAATTTGTTGGAAGAGGGTTGGGTCCATAAACTCCAATCAAATGAGCAGGACGCAAAATATTGTCCAAAGAAATAACCTGCATCACATGATGTCCATCACTATCAACCTCTGGTTCAACCATCCACATGCCTGTTTTGAAGCAAAACTCAACAGGACTAAACCATTTAACCAAAGCACAAGAATGTAAAGTATTGCGATCAAAGAAAGAAAATAGTAACAGAACTTGAGCAATGGACAGTCCTTGAAAACCTGGCAAAGTAGAGTCCTTCTCTACAAAAACACAATCATACCTAGCAGGACCCTTATGCCAAGATGAAGTTGCATGGATCCTTTGTCTGTGCATTCCACCAACTCCACAAAGATCACTGGGAGCATAAAAAGTTGCAACTGCTGAATTGAAAGTATGTGCTTTTTCAAGAAGCTGAGGATGTCTAGTATTGGGAAGACCAGCTTGAATGTGAGATTCCTGAACAAAATATTCCACCAAATCAGGCAATGCAGGATGATGAATCTCTTCACCAATCTCTACAAATGATCTAAGGCGTCGAGGTGCTATGATATTAAAGGAATTAGTAACATCATATGGAGCATTTTGAATAAAAATAGCAAACAAAGACATACAAGATACTTTGGCCAACTCAACAATGGATTGTAACCTAGGGCCATCAGCATCTTCCATATCTTGAACATATTCATCATCACGGGCATCTGGTTCATCCCACTCAACAACCATAGCTTGTGGTTGGATATTGCTAGGAATAGAAGGTCTTGAAAGATATCCTGGTGTAAATAATTTCAATAATTTTATAACATGAATTGAAAGTAGGATGAATATCATACCTTTGGCAATTTTTGTGGCTTTAAAATTTGCCAGATTGTCAAGACGCTGATTTATAACCAGCATTTGATACAAAGCCTCATGTTTATTTGTTCTCCTCCAGGGTGCCTTCACAGCTTGGATATGCTTGGATTCTGTGATGGAAGAACATAGTCCATTTGGTGCCCCAAACAATTGAATCATTTCATGATAGTGCTGAAGGGAATGGATTCGAGGAATTGATATCTCATCAACACGAACTCCACATTGTTGAAAGATGGTTCGTTCCTCTTGAAAGCGAAGAATAGCATTATCTAGTGCTTTCAAATCACCTTCATCTAGGCTTGATTGCCTGACAATATAACAAAAGTCTAAAAATGCTGCAAGGCATTGAACCATTCCATCAGGAAGGTAGTCAGCAACTGCTGGTAGATACACCTATATCATATAATAAATGAGAGACAATTACAACTAGATTCAATTCTGCTTACTTTCATCAAGGCTTTGGAATCATTTCCTGTCCATTGTTTAAATCCACGGCCTTGGGGAAAACGCCTAAGGCCTGGAAATGGTGGAACAGCAGCAATGCTATTCAAATAAATATATACTTCAAAATACTTCAAAGTTTTGATATAATTTCAGCACTTACCGACGATCAATATCAGCCAAAATAGCATCTGGATCAGGAAAATGAAGCTTGATGTATGTCTCAACCCAGGCTACAAGATGATCCTTGAAGGTCCCTTTGATAACTTGATGGAGAATATCTGGTGTGATGAGTTCATGAATATTTGCCCTAGGAAAAGCAGCAGTAAAGGGCTTCAAATATTAATGCCAATCAGAATTAAGCTGCTAATAAGACACTTTTCTTACCAAAATATCATCAACAATGCCATATTCTTTCCATAGGATCTGAGCAGCAAATTTCTCCATAAGCAGTCTAGTATGATCATGATCTCGAAGAACTGCATCACTATCACTATCCAAGTGTAATCGATGAGCTGTACATCTACAATGTAGTAATGTGAGTATTCAAGTTGAAGTAATTATGTTTCAAATTCTTACTTTGGACACCAGCCTTGAACAATACAAGCCAAGAGTGCTTGTTCAGGATAGTCACCTATATATGGACCAATTCCATAGATGGCACGTCTATACTGACTATCAGCACATAAAATGATCTTGGGTTTTGTCATGGCAGGACGCATGCTCTCAAGTGCAGCTTGAAGAGAAGCATGAAATAACTGACGCCTAAACTTTCGAAACTCTGGATCTGATTCATGTTCTCGATCAGCTGAAATAATAGTCATACAAAATGGTAAATAGTAGCAGCAGTAGTAGCAGTAGATGAAATGAAATGAAACTTACATTTGGGTATAGATAAAAATCCCAATAAGCTTACAGCCTGCCCATGACCTCTTCTGGCACAGTTATGAACATTGCCTGTTGTAACATATATAGGCCAGTATTCATTCTGTCCTGTTGCTACAGAAACAACAGTTTTGTCACTGCCAAGGATGACAGGAACAAACATAGCCCCATGGTTTTCTTCTTCCTCAGAAAGCTTATTCTATATTATATTCAATAAAACAATGACAGCATAATAAACCAACAGATCACTTACACATTGGGACCATGCCCAATTTCCTGTCATAAAATCTGACCATACACGCTGATGTTGTTCTCCAAAAACTTGACGTGGAGAATAATCCATAAAGTTCTTGAATTCTGGATTTGAGAGCTGCTGATCCACCAACTTTGCACCATCTCGGAGACACATATGATATTTACTCTGCTTCCACACAGGAGCAGAGGGGTCCTGAGCATCAGTATGCTGCATTTCAAACCTCTCCCATGTTTCCTCTTCCACAATCTTGTCAACAAGCCCATAGAGGTCTTCATGATTGGTAAAGGGGGGCTGGCCTTTAGAATGAGCTGCCCAAAGCTGCATCAAATCATCAATATGACTCCCAGGCATTTGATTCTGACAGAATAAAAAGTCTGCAAGCTCAAATTGAGTTTGGTTGTTGAATGGGTGCCAGGAATCATCATTTGTATGACTTGTATGAGCTTCAGGAGCCTGAGGGGATGATGGTGTACTACATCCAGAGTCAGAGGAAAGGTAATTCCCTTCTGAATCACAAGGAGTTCCTAAAATGATCCCATAATTGTTAAAATACTATATCAGTATTCTGAACATTACAAGTCTGAAAGTTTTACTTACCATCCAATACTGGGTGTATCTCATAGTATGCACCAATTGGCTGTGGCTCAGCATCACTACTACTAGTACCACTGGCACTGGCACTGCCAGCAGAAGCAGAGTCTGGTTCTGAATCCGAATTTACCCCCTCAGGCAAGTTACTCTGACTCGGAGTCTGGGGTGGAGGATGTTGGCGAGGCCGAGTTTTGATACATGGAGTTTTGTAATGGACTGCATTCTGGTGTTGTGTGTAGCCTCCTTTAGATGAGAATCCTTTCCTACAACTTGGAAGAATTTGATTGGCACAATAGAACTGCCGGGGTCGGAATGTAGGGGCCATGCTAGGCAAAATGAAGTGTATTAGTGGTGAGAAATCTGATTGCAGGCAGGACACAGAGGTCCGACTACTACTATAACTTGAAAGGCTACTTAAATTCTTCAACCTCCGAGTCCGAATGATTGTAATTAGAAAATTATACCGGTCACTCAGTCACTGACTCGGAGTTTTGTCAAAGTTGTAGCCACAAACTTCAACGAAGACAGTGTTCATTGATTCATATGACATTGTTATGCTCACTTAGCTAGTCAGTATTTTTTTTTGTCACAACTTGAATTTACTTGGTCACGGTCTGGTACCACGGTCACCACCTTGTCGGGTTTTGCTTGGTCACGGTCTCAACATGCCAGTCACGACGCGCATAAAAAATAAAGATACTCACCCGGGCAATCTGCTCAAGGCGTCCTTTCTTTCGGACGACGAACCCAATCCAGGGAGAAAGAAACCTCCGAAAGCTGCAAAGCTAACAGGAACGGAACATCAGGAAGTTATCCAACACGTCGCCGAGGCCGAACAGGAGATGGTCAAACGACGACGGGATGAGTTGGCCACCGCACGCAAACCGTCAGGTCCCCAGGTTACGAAGAAGCTGTTACGAACTGCAGCACAACATAAAACCAAAGGTACGTACCTTCTCACTAACAAGTAAACCGACCGATGGCACGACAACCAACGGAAATTTTTGATAGACGACGACGGCGCTGTAAACGAAGATGGCGACGACGCCGAGTCGAACGGCACCAAAAGCCAGGTGACGACGAAGCTGTTACGAACTGCAGCACAACGTAAAACCAAAGGTACGTACCTTCTCACTAACAAGTAAACCGACCGACACGACAATCAACGGAAATTTTTGATAGACGACGACGGCGCTGTAAACGAAGATGGCGACGACGCCGAGTTGAACAGCACCAAAAGCCAGGTGACGACGAAGCTGTTACGAACTGCAGCACAACGTAAAACACAAAGTACGTACTTTTTCACTAATAAGTAAACCGACACTGAAACAACGGAAAATTTGATAGACGACGACGGTGTTGTCAACGAAGATGGCGACGACACCGAGTTGAACGGCACCAAAAGCCAGCAAGGGGGAAAGAGAAAGGCGTCGGGCGGGCGGAACGAGAGCGGCGGAGTTAGGGCGGCCGTTCGTCGACAGAAAGCGCTCACGGCTGAGCAGGAAGACTGTAGCGACCTAGATGGAGAGGATGAGGGGGTAGGTCGTGCTGCGAAGACGAAACAGAAGAAAGTGTCGGAAGGCGTCGGGAATGGAGGAGACGTACGAAAGGAACAGGACGTCTTTAGGGAACCTGAGATCAGTGAGCGCTGGTATGCGACATCGGACAACACCCCTCGATACTTACCTCTGTTTTGAAAACAGATCGAAGGAGAAGCACCGATCGCGGTGTTTCGAAGAGGAACGACTTGGAACGGGGAAAACTTGGGCGACCGTTGGATGAGAAAAAACCAGCGCTCGGGCGAGATTCGCCAAACGGACTGGCAGTTGGTTCGAAGCGCACTCGGACTAGAGATGCCGACCAGTCGGATGTCGAGGGAGAAGGTGTAGAAGGCGAGGAACAAGGAGACGGAGGAGACCGTGGTGCTCAAAATGGCAACTGTGATCGGTGCGAAACTCTTGACTTTGTTTCCCTCTATAACCACCTCACTCATGGATTTGATTCGCGTCCCCGCCATCCTACTCTACAGACCCAAGAAGAAGCCTAAGGTTCGGCCGACAACGAATACAAGCACAGCGCACACCGCCCCCCCGATCTCCGGTCTCCTACCTGACTGGCAGTCAAGGAAACCCGACCCCGCTACAAGTCGTTCCACCTCACAACCCGTCAATTCCAAACCGAGCGTGCGCGTGACCTCCGGTAAGCTATTTGTTGATTTCTTTATGTCCGTTGTATAAAACGATCGGGCTGTCTCAACAGATACACACAGTTCTCAGCCAGGTGCGTCTCGATACATGGATTGGTATTGAACGTGCCGATCGTTTATTTATTTTTTTCCAGCGGTTTCCTACCGACCCTACGGAGGAATGCAAGATACATATGAAGAACCTGGTCCTCGTGCTGCTGAAGATGACGGGATGATGAGCCGCGTCGGCCACTCCCGCACAGCGCCGTTGCCGATTCGCGTCACGTATCCAACACGTCCCCTTCAACCCACCGCACAAAACCATCCAGTCGAGCTTAGGAAGTCTCAAGAAGACCTTACGGACTCGGAGGAAGAAGACGACTCAGGCAACAACGGGAGTAAACGAAACCGACAACTCAACCGTGAAGACCGGGACTGGGACGACAACGGCAACAAGGACAACTCGGAGGGGTCCCGTTTCTCTCCACTCCAGACTGAGCGTATGCAGACGCAAGGTCGACACTTACCAAAGGCGGCTGCCAACGCGAGGAGGCAAGAAAAGGCAAGTGTCTTGCTGGTGCTCGGCAGCGTGCTTTGCTAACACAAACAATATGAAACCACCACCGTGCGAGCAGCCACAGCAAGCCAGCAAAGGCAAGGGCAAAGAGAAACAGGGTGCGCGGATGATAAAGGAACTTACCCAGCCCTCGGGACAACAAATGCCAAGCACCGGGGCGTTCAGGAAGGCGGGTAATATCATTTCGAAGGTATGGAACATGTCTATTGAAAGATCGCTTGTAACGTTACAACAGTCTCCTGTATCTGTGCTCCCTTACAAACTTGCTCTCAAGCCGTCCAATAGTCGGACCAAGACTGCTGCCGGGCCTGAGTTGGTGGGAACATCCGCCGCCCGTAGGAACCACGATGACAGGTCCGTTCGTAACCAGGATACCACCACTGTTGATGACAGTGGGAATTAAAGTGACAACGTTGATGATGATGACATTGATGGAGACGAGGGCGGTGATGCTCAACGAGTCAAAGGTATCAGGACGGTTTTCAAGAACCGAGATCTCCCCGGGTATCCGGACACCCTTGATCTCTGGCGTGACAAGCTACTGCCACGGTGGTATGTTTACCATGCTTCCATTGATAATCCTTGGAAGCTTGAGCGTGCGGAGCACCTGAAATGTGGACAAGCGCTCTGGGACCATCTCATCTGTATTGAGCACACGTTAAAACATCACAATGATCCAGTGTGGACTCTTGTAAGTTCTGAGTCACTTTTGAGGCCATCGTTGACTCTTTTGCAGCTCAAGCAGCGGACATATGACTGGCGGGGTGACCTTGCTGAACGGGCCATTCTTGCTGTTAAGGCTTTCTTTGGGAAGTATACAAGCTTTCATTCGGACCCAGAGTCCAGAGCAGCTTATGTTGCCTGGGCTGTTCCTGATGCCACTGAGGAGGAGGATGAGAGGGGAAATCTGGTAGTTCATCTACCTCGTTTCTTCCCATTCATGTGGAAGGAGTTTGATGGAACTAATCCTGATGATGTGGTAAGTCGTTCGTTTTCAATGGAACATGTCTCATCATTTCAGTAGAAGATGTCTGGTGTTTTCTTGCATGAAGTCATCTTGGACACGTTCACTCATTACATTGAAACTACTATGGCTGTCTCAGGTACAGTTAAGAATAAAAAGGTTCCAGGTGGTGCACTTGCACTTGCAACTGTTGCAGTAAGTCGTCGTCCTTTGATTCTTGTAAATACTAAGCTTTAAAAATAAATAGGTTGAGAGAGCATTTAGGTACTGGAAGACTGGCAATTGTGTACTTCCACCACAGAAGAAGGACCGGACATTTTGCAAGGGACTTTGGGGTTTTGCATTCAATGAGGTAATGACTTCGGTTGAGTGCCTCACTAAAAAGCAGTGGGGCAAGATCCTGGATGGGGCCAATGAATATATTGGAGCTCACAAAGCTGCTCCTAGCATTGCTGCTAGTCATGCAAGGATGGGGTTGGTTTCTGGAAGGGCAGCATGTGTTGAGGTTGATTCTGATTCTGATTAGTGGTGGTATGAATTGCTTGTAATGAATCAATGGTGTGATTGCTACAATGATGATATGATGATATGATTCCATTGTTGGAATGATGATCTTGTTTAATGTGATAATGAGGCATCTGACTTCCTGTATATCTGGGTGCCTGGAATTACTGATGACACTGTGAAGCTGATATCTTGAGGGATGTGGAGGATTGAATTCCTGAGGAGACTTAGTTGGTGGATTGCCTGATTGGCTGAATGTCTGAATGTTTGATGCACTAAGGCCCTGAATAAAATGAAAGAAATGGTTCATTAAAATACTGAATGAACTAATATCCTGAAGGTGTGACACAGTGAATCTTTGAAATAAATGATATGCTGGGTCTTTGGGTTTCATGAAGTACTCAGGCAGTTAGTAAAGTAATAGTGCTGATCCCTTGATTTCCTGAATTGCATGAAACCTTGAGCACCTAATGCTCTGAAATTCTGATATGCTAATGTACTGTTGGCATGATTTTGTGATGCACTGAGAATACTGATGTTCTGGCTGTCTGGTGTCCTGAAGTCCTGAGATACTGAAAGCACTGATTGTGGTGACACACTGATTGCACTGAAATCACTCATAGCATGAGAAACTGATTTCCTGATGTACTAAAATACTGATTGGCCTGATTTGATGACACTTTGAACTTCTGAAGGCCTGTATTCCTGAACTTCCTCATATCCTGAGGCACTGATTTCCTGACATCCTGAAGGTACTATTGCAGTTGCACCATGAATAACTGATATACTGAATCCCTGAGCTGGCTCATATCCTGACACACTGATTTTCTGAAGTCCTGAAGGAACTATGGCTCTTACACAATGAATAGCTGAGATACTGAATCACTGAGTTGCTTAATTGCTGCTGTCAGACAATCAATTTCTCACTGAGCTGATAGAATGGGTGCTTGAGAGTACTGATGGAACTGCTGTCAGTGTTGTCAGTATTTCAGAAAAAATGTAGGTTTGCTGATGAAGCGATGGTGCCAGACTGTGTGAACGTGGAGGTGCTAGGCCACCAGTCGCCGTGCTTGCCGTAGAAGTGGTCGCAGGGGCAAAAGCACTACTGTCAGCACACGACCACCATCCCCCCCCTCGGCACGCGGAACCGCAGGATGCACCAAGTTGGCAGAGTGCACACGTATCTTTGAATGTTCCTCCGCCCTCTTGCTTCTGCTGTGCCTTCTTGCACACTTCTTCAAGTGCAACAGTTCGGTCGATCTGGCGTTGTCAACACTGCTTGGCCAGCCTCTTGCTGTTTTTTTCGCCGCCTTGGCCTCTTCTGGTGCATCTTGTTCTGTAATCCAGGGTCAGTCCCACTACACACACCGACATCACCCAATAAATAAATACTCACTTCTCCACATGCGCAGCCCT
>JBBPPA010000946.1:0-15597 GCA_038091735.1 Leccinum pellstonianum
TCGAGTGTGCGAGTCCTCATCGTCGTCGTCGACGCACAGGCTGTCATTTATGTAAGACTCAACCGAGTCCGTACGTGTATACTGTATACGACGTCGAAATAAAAATATGACCATGTCGCTCGTACTCCCCGAACCTTCCCCTCCTCCTCTCACCACCTCGTCTACACCGAGATCTAGGAGGACGACACACCAACCACCTCAGCAGCACCGCCCGGCCGACGCCGACTCGCAATCCGCTCCAACGCGTGCCTCCGAATGAGCCTTTTGCCCCGGAACAGCTGAGCGGGTGATCGTCGAGGCTTCTCCAATGTGTTGGTGGTTACCACCAACGTGAGGGTGATCGACGAGGCCAGCTACGTAGCAAGGAACACGTCAGTTGCCTCTGGCGTGTTGAACACGTCGAACGATTCAGACGGTGCCACCTTCCTTCATGTCGGGTTAATGACCGCCATCAGAACCAGAGCCGAACCCCAGGTTTTTAACAGTTATTAACTAGTTATTAACCTGCTAAAAACTAATCGGTTATTAACATTTGGGTTTCCGCCCGTACCTAGCTAGCGCCAACACTGCCTGTCCCTCGACACCATCTCAGCGCCCCTCGTGACTTCAGATGTGACTATGTCTGGCAACCATCACCACATCGCGTCCCTCAATGATCGCACGTCGTCGTCTCGTTATTCGATAACGATGACGAATTCTTCGCCGTCCTGGGACCTTCAATGTGTCAACGCGCTCGATCCGGGCGCCCCAAGCGATCCCTCGCTCCTTCACCTCTGTTGAACGGCGCGTCCAACGATACCGCCTACACCCTTCTTTGTCGATCGTGCACCCACAGCTGCCTGTGACAACACCGTCGTTGTCCGCCAGCGATCTCATCGACACTCACTCGATGCCTCTTGCTGCCCTCAGCGACCTCATCAACTACGACCACAGCGCGTCCCTCAACGCTGCTGAATTGCCTGTCAGGCCCCTCGTCCCTCACGGCTGCTGATGGTGAGACCGCCGCCACAGGCGAGTCCCTCGATGCGCAAACGCGCTTGACCAGCGCGACCACGCCGCCCCCGTCTCTCGTGCGCCCTTGCGGCTGCAAACACGCATAATGACATATCATCATCACGCTATGGCGCCACCTTTCCCTCGTCCGTTCATGACAGTGCCACGTTCTCGCGCGTTGGCAACGGTGAACCGTCACCCGCATGCTACCTCCTCGACGCTACCGTCGATCACGCCATCCACCTCCTCTTGCCCCTCATCGCCTCGTCTTTCAACAACGACGAGTACTTCGCCAACCCGGACCATCCTCCCGCAAATGCGCGCCTCTCGCTGCACCCTTTGTCGTTGTGCCTCGATGTCGATCCAGAGATCCAGAGATCCAGAGTCAATCACACGATAGTCACATGTCATCCGAGACAACACAGCCGAGGTCGACTCATCAGCTGACTGGATTCGCAAACCACAAGTCACCCTGAAAGGCAGTCGTCTAACCTGATCCCTTAATAGCTGGTTTTCAGACATATCTTGGTCCGGATGGGGCGGGACTCCTGCCTTTGATATTCGAAAGGGGTGGAGGGTTTTACATTGGTTTGTCATGAACTAGTAGTCCAAGTTTTGACAAACTACACGATTAAATAGATACCGGTGCCAGCCGAGAGATAATTAACGGCACCATCAAAGTGAAGGGTAGTCCCTCCCTCCGAAAGTTCTCGAAAGAAGGTGTAGAACTAGAGGACAGAACGGTGTTGGAAGGGGATGTTGTCGTATTCGCAACAGGGTGAGTCCCCCTTTCGCTGGCTCGCGCCGCTTCGTTTCTTAAACCATCATGGTTGATGATAATCGCCCGTTGGTGGGGGTATAGCTTTGGAAGTTTACGCGATTCGGTAGGGGAAGTTTGTGGACCAGATGTTGCTGAGAAAGTCGGAAAGGTATGGGATGTGGATACGGAAGGGGAAATGCAAGGTGTGTGGAGACGGACGGGCCATCCGAGGCTGTGGATCGCCATGAGTAAGTTCCTGTCTCTGAACGCATCGTGGAATCCCTTGATTACCGGCTCGGGAATAGGCAACCTTGGTCGTTCGCGATTTCATTCGTTGCACCTCGCACTTCGTATGTCTATACTTCTTTGCCGCAACATACTGTTGATGATGGTTACAGAGATCAAAGCCATCGAAGAAGGCATTGTCCATGACGAAGCCATCTATGTTGGATGAAATACATGTAGAGGTAGTGAACTGTGCCTGTTTGTGCTTTGCCTTCTTGCCCCACATACTACTGTCATGCCAGAATCCCGTAGAGCCAGATTACCCGAACGCTTTTGTTCCCGGTGAAAGGGATATCAATTTCACAATCGAGTGCCCTGTACGTGGTGGAGGATGCGGCCAGTTTCGCGGTGGTGCCGAACACACAAGGGCTGGCGGCATCCGAAAGAAGCGTCGAGTATGGCGGAACAGGTGTGGGACGCAATACGAATACGGGGACCAACGATTATCGACCCGACCTGGTGTTCGTCCGCTTTTGCTTCTGCTTCGAAACGACTCACGGGAAGCATCGCGGTCGCGGTCTGGTTCCGACGCCCAACGGCCTGTGGATAGCACTTTAGGCCTCTATTGGTGCCGGCGAGGCGCCGCCTTAGGTGATGGATAGCCTGGTCCCTGCTCATTCTGCTCCATGCACTCAAGGCATAGCCAGAGAAGGTGAGCATACGCAAGCTAGTATACCCCTGGCAACTGATGGCGCTGTGTGTGCTCTTTGGGAGTCGCGATGGACCGCTGCTGTGAAAGGAGAGAGCGAATGGATTGCGCGGGTGTACTACATACAGACAATCAATGCGCATGGTGAGGTACGGTACGGAAGTAACGGAACGGTTGAGATGGCGGGTGAAAGCGCGCAGCGCTTACCGGCCCCAGACGGAAACGGAAACCTGCTGGGTAAGGCGTGAGCTGCGGGGCGGGTGGGAACCGCCTCGCAGGCACGGCTGATGCACGTGAGGCAAACGCTTGACGCGCCGGAGGCCCCTGGCGGGGAAAGTGGGTTGACTGTGAGGCGCCGCGAATGGGCAGTTCGCGGATAGGGAGTGGTGGGTGGGTGCGACGACGAACAGAACGGAGGAGGCACCCACTCGATCCAATGAACGCCAATCATGCGACTTCCTCGTCGAAGCACGTTCTTGCTACCCCATCTGTGAGGCATTTTGCTCGCCAGCAAGGCATCGATTTCGCGGCCCTCGCATCCGCCAACAGACGGGTTAGGAAGCGGCAACTTCTCCATTCGCCGCACGTCCTCTCGCGATGTTATCCACGTCGATGGGCTCGAAATCGCAGTACCAGTGAGGAATATTTTCCTCCTGTCCCATACAGCTATTAATCACGAGACAACATAGGGCCGACTGTGCGGCAAAGCCCGCTACGTTATGACGAATGGTTGAAAGACAATCCTACACAGAGTCAAACAATCCCACTCACATCTCCGTCCCTTCTCTCGTTCCCAGACGACACCCGCCTGTATGTATATCCTTGCTCAACGATATCATCCTTGATCCCGTTTTCGAGCACGTCTGAGCCCGACGACGACCCTAGCGCAATCGCCAAACTTGTCGGGGACAACGACGCTGAAGCGCCCTGGTGTAATTGTCAACGTGTTTCTATTCTTCAGAGTCATCCCCGCTAAGCTGAATGGTTAGGTCGTCCTCGCTGCATATTCTCTCTTTCGGGGACTTTGAGATCTCCATGGCAAACGGTGTCACGTTGCGCGGCCCGCTCGCTTTTTCGCCAAGAGTGGGAGAAGGCATCCTGCTTTGGAAGTTGATACGGCCGGAAAGCCTGCTTTGCAAAACTTCTGGAGAATCTACAGTCTTGCGCATACCTGGCCGCCCAACTGCATCATCCATGTTCAAATTGTCAGTCTGAAGACCAACTTCCAGAGAGCGGCGCGTGCTACGATGACCGTGACGGTTTGCGCCGGCGGTGTCTATCATTTCCTTTGACTCGGAGCCGCTGACCCAACGTGCACAGTCCCAAATGATTTTTTTTGTTCGTACAGGCACCTATAGTCGTTTTCATATCCTATAGTCATCATCCCGATTCATCCGTCATGATGTATGCGGTGTATGCACCCACGTACACCCTCTGGGCTACAAAGACTCGAATTGTGGTCGATCGGAGCGCTCGGAGCGCTCGAGCACAATTTGTCTTTCCCCCGCTCTTGATAGACCACCCCAGTCCGCGTGAGGTCTTCGTACTAGGCCGGAATTCCAGGCGGAAAAACAAAGTATGCCATTCAACAGTCCACAAAGAACGCCACCAAAGCTGGGACAGACTCTGCTTCAATGATCGAGTCAGCAAGTTGTGCTACCCAAAAAGACCTGAATGGTAGAGTCCTCACGGGGCCGCCGCCTGTCAAAAGTTTACGGTACGCGCGCGTCGAGAACGATGCAAGAAGTCCGCAACAACGGACACCGCTGGAACAAATGTCCGTAGTGAATTTTTTGTGGATTTACAGTAGGCAGCTTGTTTGATCGCTCTGTTGTAACCTCCGATAGTTGAACCGATATCCTCACAAGTACATAGTGATATGTGTATCGTGTATATTATAGGGGACTTCATTAATCATTCCTTGTCTGTTGACATGCATTATTATGATGTTGCCGCGTCGAAATTCCACGGAACTTCAGCCATGATGATCATTGGCACCTGTACAGAGTCTGCCCTCAGCGCACTAGGCCACGGCTCGCTTTTGCCCGTCCTGTCCCTCGGAACCATCGCTCGCCCTGGACATGCGCACTTGCCCTCGATTCGCCCACCCTCTCTGAGTCACACTTAGTGCGGCTCTTCCGAAGTGTACGCGGGGGTTGTCCTACAATATGTCCTAACGGTTTGTTCTCTGTCACCTTTGGCGGCGTGGTGACTTAGCAAACCAATCTTACCAGGAAACTTGTCAACCGGACAGGCCCTGGACTCGGTCACTAGTACTCACCTCGAGTCCTAGCGATCTTGTACACACACCACAGCTTCTTCGCACAGGCTTCCATCTAATCCACTTTATCATGCCCCCTTCGCACCCTCTTTCCTTGCTGCCTACCGCGATGCGCACCCTCCTCTCCGAGCGACATCTCCGTCGCCCTCCCTCTCTGTCTCTGTCGACTCTTCCTCTCCTCGCCGTCCTCCTCCCTCGTCCAGCAACAACGCAACAACGCGCCCCTCGTTCTCGTCGTTCTCACCCTCCGATCCCCAATGGCAATGTGTCCGTACGAATGCCCCCTCGACCGTCACCCTTTTCCTCGACCGTCACCTCTCACCCTGCTACCCAGTGTGGCCGCACCGACACGCATCCGCCACCCCTCACCTCACTTCTTCATGGCTCTCAGGCTCGCACTCCTTTATAACGAGTCGAAGTAGATTACTCAGCAGACCACACCTCGACTCGAAAACGGTCACCCTTCCCTTGACTTCCCCGCCTCCAAACAACGCCACGGCGCCTTTCTCCGTATCCACTCCAACAAGCTTCACACGGTCAACGCGCTCCTCGGGGCCGGCCAAGTCCACCACGGTGAAGCTCGTAGACATCGGTCCGAGGGGGTATCAGAATGTGAGGTGGTCCTGTTCATTCTGACCTGTACGTACCTCTAACCGACAGACTCCAGGTCCACCAATCCGTCGTCCTCGATTGAGAGCTTCGACACGCTATGCGAAGTCCGGAGTGACAAAGCCAGCGTCGAGATCACGCCAAGACCACCCACCACGTTCAAGGAGGGGGTATTAGAATGCGAGGTCATCGAGTGGTCCGTCCGTCATACGTTCGTTCTGTTCGGTACATACCACTAACCGACAGACTCCAGGTCCCCCAGTCCCCCAGTCCCCCAGTCCCTCGTCCTCCATTCAGAGCTTCGACACGCTATGCGAAGTCCGGAGCGACAAAGCGAGCGTCGAGATCACGCCAAGTCCACGACGTTCAAGCTCGTAGACATCACAGGGCGTATCAGAATGTGAGGTGATCAAATGGTCTGTCCGTCATACGTTCGTTCTAACCGACAGACTCCAGGTCCATCAATACCTCGTCCTCCATTCAGAGCTTCGACACGCTATGCGAAGTCCGGAGCGACAAAGCGAACGTCAAGATCACGCCAATTCTACCACGTTCAAGCTCGTAGACATCGGAGGGAGTATTAGAATGTGTGGTCATCAGGTGGTCCGTCTGTTGCACCGTCGTTCCGTCCTGTACGTACCTCTAACCTACAAACTCCAGGTCCATCAAGCACTCGTCTGCCATCCGCAGCTTTGACGCGCTGTGCGAAATCCAGAGTGACAAGGCCAGCGTCGAGATCACGTCTCCATTTGACGGTGTCGTCAAGAATTGCCAAAGTCGAACAGGGCGGCGACTCTGAATCAAGCTAGGCCAAGTCGGAGGCGTCGTCGCCAGGGGACTCTGAACGCACGCAAGCTCAAGATCAAGTCGCCGCGTCGGAACAACATCGTTGAGCCACCGAGCGGCGAGTGTGATCCCGCTCGATCCAATGAACGCAGATGCGAATCATGCGACGAAACAACCATGGAACATTACCGTCCCCAAAGACATGCATCGCCTGCACCTCCGAATACGGCACCAATCCGGTCAACGGGGTATCCTTTACTTGCCTTATGTGACTCAAACGAGCGGACATTCTATGGCCAATGGGTACGCTGCTACGTATGACAGTGAACCATCCTCGCGAAGGACGCCGGTCGAGATTACGGTCGAGGAAGGTTCCGACAGCTTCGACGCGCTGTACGAATTCAGAGTTACATGGCCAGCGTCGAGGTCACGGAACCGGACACCGTCCGAAAGGTTCTGAAGCACAGGACCAACGTGAAGAAGGTGAACAGCGACCCAAAAGCGCGGATAGCAACCAAGAAACTCAGGATTCAGGAGGCTGGTGGAATTCCCTCAGCAACACTGAAGGTGATGGTGCGTCACCTTCTTCTCGTCTGTTTCCGCGTCGTGACGCTTTTTAGAGCTCGAGATACCCAGATTCGGATACGTTGTCGTTTACTCAGACGAAACAACGAGCACAAACCGGTGTCTGGCATCATCGCGCAACAACCTTTCCGACTCGCGAACATTACTTGCTCGCATGGCAAGTCCGGCTCGTACTACTCGCCCCCACTTTGCCCACCTTGCACTCTCCCACCCAGCATGTCCGTAGGGACACTCTCTGTTGTCTTGGGGCCACGCGCCACTCTCCTCCCAGCGACAGCCTGAGTGCAACGTGTGGTTGCCGTCGCCTGACCCTCTCCCGGCAACAGCAGCACAATGTGCATGACACGTACGTCATTGTGCTATCACCACTCTTTCCATCGCCGTCACCGCTGTCACCGTGACCCCTCGTAGCGGATAGTTCAATACACCTTTTGTTCGACCAGAGGTATGGATTGGAGTCTTTTCGTACATTGAATGCCAGTGTACACGTGCAAATGATCTTGATTCACAGATTCGAGGTGCCATACAAGATTATCAAATATAACTTATTGACTCAGTCAAGGGGGACATCAAGCATCATCTACATGACAAGCCTGAGGTGTGCATCTCTTGAACCGTGCTGGCTGATGCACCACGGGCCGTCCACTAGTACTCAACTCTACCAGTTGTTCTTGGGAGCACACCACGCATCTCAGATCACTGGGATCTTCTGCTGACTCGGATCGCAATAATGATGGGAATGGCAAGCTGATATTGACGATTCCTCTTCGGCTAACCTGGCAATTTGACTGAGCTCCCGATGGGGCTGTACACTGGGGCCTATGATCAGTAGTGCGCAATGGCTATCAACTGATTGACTCGTGTTGTGCCGGGTGGCGCGTCTGCCATATCTGGATCAACTCGGAGTTCCATGTGGGCTGATGTCCGATGATACCACAAAGGAGGAGCAACGTTGGTTGGAGAACACTCAGGCTGTGTGAGTCCAATGGGTCTGTGATCATAGTGATTTGGAGAGCAAGCCTCAGCGAGGTGGGTGTGGGATGCGAGCAAACTTGAGGTATGGAAGACAGTGGAGATCTTAAGGGCCCAGGGGTTGCCAGTGGTACTAGTACTAGAGAGGTTGATTGTAATACTTGCTTTGTACTAATCACCTACCTTCAAGTAGAACTTGAAGGGTAATCAATGTTGTCGGGAACTCTTTCCACACGTGGCCTTTGTCCAAAATGACATCTGAGTTTCAACATGGTTCAGACTGCCAGTGATATTTGAAAAATTGGAGATATCATGCGGATTTTCATCACCGTATAACATTTCAACAACTTCATCAACACTATAATATAGCTATGATAGTTACAATGTTGATGATGCCAGTTACCACATAAACCAAATCCATTCATATTTTACTACTATAGTGTGATCTACTGGGATCCTGGTATTACTCTGAGTCAGACTATGTGTAGTATGTGAAGATCAGATAGTTTGTATGAACAATAGTGTTCTACTTGATGCTATCCTAGCCCATTCATAAATTAATCACATACTATTCATGCACTGTCCCAGTCTATTAATTCTATGCTAACTATGGGGCTATGGAGACTATGGGTAAACTATGGGTAAACTATGATTTTCTATGACTACTATGACTGCTATGGCAAATTCCTGGTTTTGCTGATGAGGACCAGCTCGCTTATCACATTGCACGCAAGAAGACTCCGACGATCGACTTGAAGACGGGAGAAACCATCAAATCCAGCAAGCTCCAAACGGCATGAAGCTGGAGTTATTTGTATTCGATGTGTTCCCGTTCACACATAATTTCGCTGTTCTCGAGGTTGCTCGGAAGGAAGAATTCAGCCCCCTGAAGATTAACTCATCAATCGTTTTTTGTTGTACGACTCGGAGTAGCAGTCGTGAACGACGAGTTTAAACAAATGTCACCATAAGTTGTACTACGGAGTCGGGGACTGGCGCAAACGTGCGCCGCTACGATAAATGTAATATGTCGGACTACAATGATCAATGAAGAGCCATCTCTACGCTCATGCAACGAATCGTGCTTACAACGAAAATATGCGTCTATTTTAGTGGCCTACCTGTTTGTGTTTGTGTTTGTTTGTGTTTTGAGGAAAGGCGGAACGAGAAACTGTTTAATATGTTGTTACAGACCGTCATAGATCACTCACATGTACGCGTTGCTGTTAGCCGTTCAGCTCATAACCGGCATATTCGCCGTGGTAATTTTCTTGTCGATCTTCACAACCACTATGAAGTCAAGGCCAAGGGTCCGAGCAAGTACATCTCCATGATCGGCAGTCGCGGCAGAGGGTCTACGGTGGAACTCACCAGGTATGTATCGCCTCACTCAAATGCAAGATCCGAGTCATCGATTGCGGGTTGTTGTACCGTGGAACTCTCTTTTTTACTTGTTGACCATCGCGACTGACCATCATGTCAGGCTGGCAGCGTGATACCCTACTGAAGATGTTCTATATCTCCCGCATAGCCCTGATGGCGCCAACGAGCGAGTCGTCGAACTGTCTCGTACCCGTCCATCGTTACTCACGTTTATGTCAGGCTCGCAGCGTGTTACCTGCGGAACATGTTCTATATCTTCGAGAAGGCCCTCATGGCGGCAACGAGCGAGTCGTCGAACTTTTCCCACCCGTAGATCGTTACTGACGTTCATGTCAGGCTCGCAGCGTGTCATCTACGGACCGTTTCTGATAACTCCGAGATACCAATCATCTTTCAAACGAGCGAGTCTTCGAACATTTTTTATGTCAAGCTCGCAGCGTGTTACTTACGGAACATGTTGTTCTATATCTTCGAGAAGGCCCACATGGCGGCAACGAACGAGTCGTCGAATTTTTTGCACCCGCTGATCGTTACTGACGTTCATGTCGGGCTCGCAGCGTGTCATCTACGGACCGTTTCTGATAACTCCGAGATACCAATCATCTTTCGAACGAGCGAGTCTTCGAATTGTTTTGTAATCGACCATCATTACTGACGTTCATGTCAGGGTCACACCGCGTTATCTACGGACCGTTTCTTATATCTCCGAGATACCCATGATCTTTCAAACAAGCGAGTCTTCGAATTGTTTTGTACTCGACCATCGTTACTGACGTTCATGTCAGGCTCACACCGTGTCATCTACGGACCGTTTCTGATATCTTCGAGAAGGCCCTCATGGCGGCAACGAGCGAGTCGTGGAAATTTTTGCACCCGTTGATCGTTACTGACGACGTTCATGTCGGGCTCGCAGCGTGTCATCTACGGACCGTTTCTGATAACTCCGAGATACCAATCATCTTTCAAACGAGCGAGTCTTCGAATTGTTTTGTAATCGACCATCATTACTGACGTTCATGTCAGTTTCACACCGCGTTATCTACGGACCGTTTCTGATATCTCCGAGATACCCATGATCTTTCAAACAAGCGAGTCTTCGAATTGTTTTGTACTCGACCATCGTTACTGACGTTCATGTCAGGCTCACACCGTGTCATCTACGGACCGTTTCTGATATCTCCGAGATACCCATCATCTTTGAAACGAGCGAGTCTTCGAATTGTTTTGTCCTCGACCATCGTTACTGACGTTCATGTCAGGCTCACACTGTTATCTACGGACCGTTTCTGATATCTCCGAGCTACCCATCATCTTGCAAACGAACCGAGTCTTCGAACATTTTTTATGTCAAGCTCGCAGCGTGTCACGTACGGAACATGATGTTCTATATCTTCGAGAAGGCCCACATGGCGGCAACGAGCGAGTCGTCGAACTTTTTGCACCCGTTGATCGTTACTGACGACGTTCATGTCGGGCTCGCAGCGTGTCATCTACGGACCGTTTCCGATACCTTCGAGAAGGCCCACACGGCGGCAACGAGCGAGCCGTGGAACTTTTTGCACCCGTTGATCGTTACTGACGTTCATGTCAGGCTCGCAGCGTGTCATCTACGGACCGTTTCTGATAACTCCGAGATACCAATCATCTTTCAAACGAGCGAGTCTTCGAATTGTTTTGTAATCGACCATCTTTACTGACGTTCATGTCAGGCTCACACCGTGTCATCTACGGACCGTTTCCGATACCTTCGAGAAGGCCCACACGGCGGCAACGAGCGAGCCGTGGAACTTTTTGCACCCGTTGATCGTTACTGACGTTCATGTCGGGCTCGCAGCGTGTCATCTACGGACCGTTTCTGATATCTCCGAGATACCCATGATCTTTCAAACGAGCGAGTCTTCGAATTGTTTTGTAATCGACCATCATTACTGACGTTCATGTCAGGTTCACACCGCGTCATCTACGGACCGTATCTTATATCTCCGAGATACCCATGATCTTTCAAACAAGCGAGTCTTCGAATTGTTTTGTACTCGACCATCGTTACTGACGTTCATGTCAGGTTCGCAGCGTGTCATCTACGGAACATGATGTTGTATATCTTCGAGAAGGCCATCGTGGCGGCAACGAGCCCCATCATCTTGTAAATGAGCGAGTCTTCGAATTGATTGTTTTGTACTCGAGCATCGTTACTGACGTTCATGTCAGGCTCACACCGCGTCATCTACGGACCGTTTCTGATATCTTCGAGAAGGCCCTCATGGCGGCAACGAGCGAGTCGTCGAACTTTTTGCACCCGTTGATCGTTACTGACGTTCATGTCAGGCTCACACCGTGTCATCTACGGACCGTTTCTGGTATCTCCGAGATACCCATGATCTTTCAAACAAGCGAGTCTTCGAATTGTTTTGTACTCGACCATCGTTACTGACGTTCATGTCAGGCTCACACCGTGTTATCTCCGGACCGTTTCTGATATCTCCGAGCTACCCATCATCTTGCAAACGAACCGAGTCTTCGAACATCTTTCATGTCAAGCTCGCAACGTGTTACTTACGGAACATGTTGTTCAATATCTTCGAGAAGGCCCACTTGGCGGCAACGAGCGAGTGGTCGTCGAATTTTTGGCACCCGTTGATCGTTACTGACGACGTTCATGTCGGGCTCGCAGCGTGTCATCTACGGACCGTTTCCGATATCTCCGAGATACCAATCATCTTTTAAACGAGTGAGTCTTCGAATTGTTTTGTCCTCGACCATCGTTACTGACGTTCATGTCAGGTTCGCAGCGTGTCGTCTACGGAACATGACGTTCTATATATTCGAGAAGGCCATCGTGGCGGCAACGAGCCCCATCATCTTGTAAATGAGCGAGTCTTCGAATTGATTGTTTTGTACTCGAGCATCGTTACTGACGCTCATGTCAGGCTCGCAGCGTGTCATCTACGGAACATGTCTGATATCTTCGAGATACCCATCATCTTGTAAACGAGTCTTTGAATTGTTTTGTACTCGACCATCGTTACTGACGTTCATGTCAGGCTCACACCGTGTCATCTACGGACCGTTTCTGATATCTTCGAGAAGGCCCTCATGGCGGCAACGAGCGAGTCGTCCATTTTTTTGCACCCGTTGACCGTTACTGACGTTCATGTCAGGATCACACCGTGTCATCTACGGACCGTTTCTGATATCTCCGAGATACCCATCATCTTGTAAACGAGTCTTTGAATTGTTTTGTACTCGACCATCGTTACTGACGTTCATGTCAGGCTCACATCGTGTCATCTACGGACCGTTTCTGATATCTTCGAGAAGGCCCTCATGGCGGCAACGAGCGAGTCGTCCATTTTTTTGCACCCGTTGATCGTTACTGACGTTCATGTCAGGATCACACCGTGTCATCTACGGACCATTTCTGATATCTCCGAGATACCCATCATCTTGCAAACGATCGAGTCTTTGAACTTTTTCGATGTCAAGCTCGCAGCGTGTTACCTACGGAACATGATGTTCTATATCTTCGAGAAGGCCATCGTGGCGGCAACAAGCAAGTCGTCGAACTTTTTGTACTCATTGTTACTGATGTTCATGTCAGGCTCGCAGTTTGTCATCTACGGACCACGTCTGATATATTGGAGACAGCCATCATCTTGCAAACGAGCGAGTCTTATCAGGCTTGTAGCATGCGTGTTACCCTACAGAAGATGTTCCATATCTCTCGCATCGCCATCATGGCGATAACGAGCGAGTCGTCAAACTATTTTGTAACCGACCATCGTTACTCACGTTCATGTCAGGCTCGCAACGTGTGTTACCTATGCATCACGTTTTATGTCTTCGAGATAGCCCTCATGGCGGTAATGACCGAGTCGTCGAACTTTTTTCACCCGTTCATCGTTACTGACGTTCATGTCAGGCTTGCAGTGTATTAACAGGGAACATGTTCTAGCGGCCGTGAGCAACAGAGCAAGAAGGAAGGGTTTCGGTGGCAGAGTCATAGGAACAACCGGGCGTGTCAAAGCAGCATCGCGCTCCACGGAAGCAGCGCGCGCAGGGTGATTTACCCGTCGATTGTTATCCACGTTCATTGGTTGCATGATAGGCCTGGCACTTCATTGTCCTTGTTCACCTTGACAACGAGCATCAATTATATTGCATGCCCAAAGTTCAAATTGGTTTGTGGTACCGTGTTGATGGTACCATTTTCCTGGCACTCAGGAATCTGGTTAATTGTGTCAACAACTACTATTTGATCATATGATTGATAATGGTACCGTGTTGATGGTACCATTTTCCTGGCGCTCAGGAATCTGTTTAATTGTGTCAACAACTACCATTTGATTATATGATCTATAATACAATGTGTATGAATTGATGATTGAATGACTATATTACCAGAATATTTATATTCTTGTGTAACTAATGGTGCTGGATGACTATCATATTAAATTACTGAGCTGTTAGAAAATTGGTTTGCTGGCTGTAATGGCAGACTAAAGGTACTGAGTTTCTGAACAACTAACAGCATTTGCATACTATATATCTGTGTTTTCTGGACCACTAGATCACTATATTCTCGGATGACTAGATTACTGGATCATTGGATTACAAGCTTACTAGATCACTAGATGAGTGGATTACTGGATCAATGGAAATTACTGTATGAGTAACTTACTTGATTTCTGGGATGACTACATTACTGGATGACTACATTACTGGATCTCGACTTGACTAGATTACCAGTTTACTATATCACTGAATGACTACGTCACTGGATCATTGGATGACTTGATGACTGGGTAACAGGATGAATGGATGAATGGAAATTACTGCATGACTAACTTACTGGATTGCTGGATGACTATGTCACTGGACAACAAAATTATTGGATGAGTGGATTACTGGATCAATGGAAATTACTGGACGACTAACTCACTGGATTTACTAGATGACTAGATTACTGGATTACTGGTTGGCTGAATTACTAGAGACTAGATGACCGGACAACTGGATGACTATGTTACTGGATGACTGAATTACTGGATAACTGAATTACTGGATGACTGGATTATTGGATGACTGGATAACTGGATGAATGGCTAGATGGATGACTGGATTATTGGATGACTAGATAACTGGATGACTGGATGGATGACTGGATGGATGACTATGTTACTGGATGACTGGATGACTGGATGACTGGATGACTGGATAACTATTATGTTTGTCAGACTGAACTATTGAATCACTTCACTATTATGTTGCTAGCATAACTGGATCATAGGATTGTTGAATCCACTGACAAATTAGAGTACTAGCCTAGTAGTACACTATATTACTGGTAAACTAAATTACTGGAAGATCAGATAATGGAACAACTGAATCACTGGTCAACTGAACCATTGGACAACCAAAATACTGGAATATTGGATCACTGGAAAACTAACCATGCTGAAGTACACAAGGACTAAATCACTAGACTACCAGACTTGCTGGTATGCTAGCCTGCTGGCACCATATTATACTGAAAAACTAGATTACTGGATTACTAGACACCTGACACATCTAAACAACTAAGCTGTTAGACTACTACATCATTGTAATACTGTCAGTACTGGAATACTTAATTACTATGTAACAAATTCAACTAGAAAGCTAAAATACCAGACAAGTGAACAACTAGTATAACTTAATGGTTGAACTACTAAACTATTTGGCTTCTGGAATCAATGCAAAACTGAGATGATATATTATTGTGCTACTGAGGTATGTGAGAAACTGGATCATCTGTGGAAATGCAGCACTAAATTTATTTTACAACTGAAACACTAGATCACTTTGATGCTAAACCTATTGGAATGACTGGTATACTAAATGACTAGATCATTGACAACATTGAAAAATCTTGATGACCAAACCACTAGGCTATTGAAATTATTGAAATCACTAGAATATCTGCATTATTTAATTTCTAGACTACTGAGACAACTAGCATCATGGCAATACTAAAGTAATGATATTCTAGACTGTTGAATTCATTTATTTATTGCAAATCTTGGTCAATGAATCTATGGATTAACTTGCTCCAGTCAATCCAGTACAGTCCAGTCAATCCAGACTTTTTGCAGTCTTGCTGATGTGCCTTGACGGGCGAAGGTCAAGGCCTTGTCTTCCGAGGATGATTGAGGTCCATCATATCTCCAAGCTGATTGTAACGGTTGGAGAGGTGACCTGCGAGATTGCTCAAAGACATTGATCGATCCGGGAGCTCTGACGGGAAAAGGTCGAGGC
>JBBPPA010000947.1:0-15594 GCA_038091735.1 Leccinum pellstonianum
TGAGGGTGCGTCTGGTTTGGGGGACAAGGTGTCGTCCCGTGGACGCTCGATCCTGACCATCCGCACAGAAGTATTCTCGCTCCATGTAGAAATATCCCTGCCCCCATGACCAAGCTCCGCAGGTGTGGAGCTGAGGGTCATGGTGTTCGAATGCCGTCTCAATGAGGTATGCGAAGAAGTGAGGTCTAGGAAGGAATATTTTCCCAAGCCGGGCGCTGTTTCACTGGGCTGCTTGGCGGCGTTGGAGTCGTGCATTACCACGGGCACGGATTCGGGTCCCAAGGTACTCGACGTCTCCGGTTTTTCTGTGTGATAGCTTTGTTTGCCGTCGTCCAAATGGGCTCTCCGATATAGTTTGGTGCGCACTCTAGACCAAGTGCTGCCACCGCTTCCGCTAGTCCTCTTGGAATCGTGACTACCCACGCGGGCCCCAAAAACAGCAGCCATATCTACCCTAAACGGGCTCGTGCCTCGTACCTGAAGAACTTCGGGTTGTTGGTCTTCGGGAGTCTGTTTGATGTATTCCCCAGTAGCAACGTCAACCTTTGGTAGAGCCGTCGCCCCATCAAAGGCTGAAAATCCTTCAGAAGTCCTTGGGCTTAAACACAGGGTGGCTGCGAGGGCTTCATCTTGACGTGAAGTGAGCGTCTTGAGGTCAGCATCGTCATCGTAATCATCTTCAACGGATCCCACATGCTCTATGCGGAGCTCTGGGAGTATGAACCCATGTGCTTGTTTGAAGGAGCGAGGAGTCCGTGCGACAGGATTGTACCACCCAGGAGCTAATTTTTCTGATTCCGGCGGGGGCGAAAGCACCACATAATTTTCCGTTAATTTGTTTATAGAAAACAATTTCTCGTCGCGATGGTAGAGGGGCGTCATTGGGTAGAATTCAGGATGTGTAGCCGTATCGTTGGGTGAAGTTCCAGTGGAATCGCTGCCCGCTGCCCTGCTCTTGCGGGACATGAATGTAAACGCACGGCGCAATCCGAGGCCAAAACCGTACCCCTTGCTGGTACTAAGAGTCGCAGACTCCATTTCCCCAGAGGGTACGCTCGAATGAGGAATTTGATCGGTGTCGACTTCACTTTTATCGGTGGAATATTTTCTTCCTGTTTCCAAGATGGCATGCTGCCTGACGGTGCGAGCTCTGCGTCGCACACAGCAGAGATAGCAAGAGACGCCCACGATGACCAAGAATAGAACAACGCCCAACACAATGGCAGCAATGGTCCCTGGAAAGAGAGAGTGACTGCTGGACGAACTGGTCTCATTCCTTCACAGCTTTAGTTTATTTGTTTTTTGTCTGGGGCAAAGAAATCGCGTACGTTGTGCATTCTCCGAAACAAGTGATATTCATACCACCCACTTGCAAAGCAAGAGTGGAGTTTTCTTGGTTAACCACGGCAACATGGTGCACGATATCCTGAGGGAGATCCGTCGCATAGAACAACAAACTGTTGGAATTATTATATGAAGAGATGGCGGATAGATTGGTGGTAACGTTGTCGAGAGTCACAGAGAAATTTCCCGAGTATGAGGAGGTGAGCCCGTAAATCGTGATTGCAGAGCCTACGACAAAGGTGAGATTGACTGTAGCCGTCGGGAAATTGACTACTTGCCATTGAAAGTAGTTTGGGCGCGGTCCCCAGCATTAGTAGAGACATGCATCGAATTTCCGGTGCCATCTGTTACAAAGCTCCATGAACCCTTGTAAGCGACATTAGAATCGCTGATGGCCTGGGAAGTAGCAGTGGTGCTAATCAAATCGATCGCCATTAATGATACGTCCAGCCATTTGAAAGCGCCAAATAGTGATCGCCGCCAGGGAACACTCACTTGACAAGTCCAGCAGGGGGGGTGTATACAATGCGTGCCTTATCAAATGTGAGAAAGGCGGACGTTGCCGTGTCTGTGATAACAGTCGTGAGCAGCAGTGTATGGTTCGTGTTTTCGAGGTCGTTGAACGAAACAAGGGTATTATTCGTCGAGTTGACAGATTGAGCGGACTGCACGCCGTCCAGGGTGACATTGTATAGCGCATTGCCCACGGAGCCTATGAGGTCAATGCCTGTGCCTGAGTCGGGGACAAATCCCGATGGAGTGAACTGATCGAAATCCGTTGAAGGGGGGAAACATACCATTCCAACTAACGAGGAGACTCGCGCCGTTGAGAGTGGTGCAGTGGTAGCTGGTGCCCACGCCGACCTGGCCAGGAGCAGTAGCAGCGTCGGAGCCTGTGTACAGAAGCTGCCAGCCGGCGCTAGTGTTAGAGCCAGGCTCTGTGTTCGCCGAGGGGAAATAGGCGATCTCGGGTGAGTCGTCATCGATGTCGAACTGATAGAGGCTCTGTGCCATGCATCCAGCGCTGGAGAGCTAAGTGGTGGAAGGGAGGAAAGGGGAAGTGGGAAGGAAAGGAAGAGGAACCAGGAGAAGAGGTATCATATCGGATTTGGGGGCGCTTGCCACCAGCCTCGAGGAATTGTCATGGCGGAAATAGCACGCGCGCGAAGGTGACGAAAGACATTCTTAGAGAAGTCTCTCGTCTTGAACAAATAACCAAGTTCAACTTGAACGTTGCCATCACGACAACGTTTCAGTTACTACTATCTCCGAGTACAATTCCGAACCGCATCTCTCACCCAGACTCGCTCCTGCCGTCGTAGCCGCCTCTGAGGCTAGCGTGGAGAACGCAGTGTTCCAGGCACACCCATCTCCGTTGTCGACGCGTATTAGGTATCGTAACTTACGATTGATGGGCAAGTAAACCAACACGAGTTGCAAACCAGTGCTCTGTCTTACGGTTAAGTTCTGTCTAGTCAACAATCTACACCGCTCTGACGCTTAAGTCGTAGATTATGATCGATTCGTTACCCCCACTCGGGACTCAGCCTTTCCTTCCGACCCTGCTCAACTACATCCGCTCAGCTGCCCCGGGGCTCCCTCTCGAACCCGTAATCATACAAGTCTTGCTTCTCTCCATCCTTTCCGGAGACAAGAACTTGATATTGCGCACAAGGGACGATGACGTCTCCCTCGTCGCCAAACTCACTGCACTCGTACGTAGTCATCCATGCCTCCTAGTACACGCCAAGCCATGCGCTTCCCATGCTTCGTGTCAGGAAACACACACGAGTCGCATAAAATAATGTTTCGTTTTCAGGCCCTGAACGCAATTTTTGGGTATAGCGTTCATAGGCTCAAGTGCCATTCCAACTGTGTGAATCAAACACCCTCCGAATTTATTCGGTCCCTCTTCTTTACCGTCTCGGCCATCACGCCACTAACCGAGAATAGTTTGAGTGGCAAGCACAAACACAAGCGCATTTCAGCATGCAAGTTACCCATAGCACCCTCCGTATCCGTCGGCAGCACAGCACGTAGCAGGCGAACGTCAATATCACATCGGAGTGAATCTACGACCGCACAGGATGCTGATACAAAGTTGACCGGCAACGTGGAACGTCCTGGCTTCCCTGGTACGCGAACGGACACATCGGTTCCAACCCTATCCTCTACGATCAAGACCCATTTCAAGAATACATCACGCGGGAGCACAGAGGCATTGAAATTACCCTCTGTAGTGGTCGTGTCAGGTCTTGAGCTTGCCAGTCTACCAAGTCAGAAAGCAGTCCTGCGCACACTTGTCGATCAAAAAATCGTCGTGTCAGATGAGGGTATATTCGGACATGATCAAGACGGCTTGACGCTCGAATTACCCGACGGGTTCTTCATGGTATACGTGTGTCGATCTGACTCGCGGGAGAGACCTGCGATATACAGGAGTCTCGTACGCGTTTTCTCTGCATGGGATAACTGTGATCCCCCTGATGACTTTTCTGTTTATAGCTCGACAGGTTTGCAATGAGTTCGTCAGTTGACGTCTCTACGCAGACCCGTTTAGCAACACGTCAATACCGGCCGCCTTCATTTCCGCCAGCATCACTCTCGTCACTCAACTCGTCCGTCACTTCCGCGGCATTCCCAGCATCGCATTCATTGAATTCTTTATCCGGTCCGCCGACACCATCTCAGCCTCTGCCCTCTCCGGTGATCATCCCCCATGCTTTCGTTCAGCGACTCAAACACCTCTGCGCGACTCGGGTGCATATACGGCCCCCGCTCAACATCTACCTGGCTGATTTGTTTAGTGCCACACGGCACTATGGTCCGTTAGATGCTATGTTGCTTACGGTACGCGCCCGTCAAGATGCAGAAGCTCTTGTACGTGCGAACCGAGTGCTTGGCGCAGACAGTACAGGTGCCAAGCTCCTCAAAGGGTATGCCGACCGGTCCCGCGAAACGACGAGCATTTCCACCCATCCGTATACGCACAACAGCGTAGCAAACGCGTCTTCCGATGGGCTCATGGATGGGTTTAATGCCCCAGAGACGTACGAACCCTTTGGGGGTGGTTCGAGCGTGGCCAGTCCATCCGAACCTGAGCTGGTGGAATTGGACGTGTCGGAAGCGGATATAGCGAGGATGTTTCCAAGGGTTGTGTCGCACCGGATTCGAGTCCGGGACTCGCCGATCGACGAAGTGTTGAGCAGCGCAGTTTGTGGGGCGGTGATCGTTCCTGGTAAAGAATCTCAGGACGAGGAAGCGGTCGAATGGGAACGAGAGACGGTAAAGGATATACTGGTACATATTTTGGCCGAGGTGTGAATATATGCGCTCTTGTCGACGTTTGGATCGAGCTAGTGTTGTTGGTCATGACGTTTGTTTGGATCACCGACTCATATGACGAGCGAACCACCAACGACGACGACACCCAACGCGTCTGAAACGGTTCAACAACAGCCGTTTTACCATTCCACCCAGCCAAACGCCCAGGCTGGTCCGTCGCAACAGCCCGTGCAATCATACGCTCAGGCCCACCTCGCTCAACAGTCCCAGTCTCAAACGCTAACCCAAGGCCAGCAAAACCAAAACCAAAATGCAGCCCAAGCCTACTACATGGGCTACCCACCCGGCGCATGGCAGAGCGCCTGGCAGCTCTCCGGATACCCCTACGCCACCTCCGGGAGCTCGCCCTACCAACAGTCCCACTACACGCAGATTCCGTACGCGCAGTATCAGCAGTACCACCCGCACTCGCAGTCGGCTGCGAGTCGCCAGCGGAAGCCGCCACCTGCGCCGAAGCCTCGCACGCCGACCCCGGACCCGGTGTATAGACACTGGGATGAGGTCGTTCGTTCGTTCTTGAAGAAGGTGGGGTTGTCGCAAGCGCTGAGAGGGTTTGAGGATGATATGGTTGTGCTCAATGCTGATTGGGAGAGGAAGAGCGTTCCTGGAGCGATTGGGGATTTGGTACGCGATCTCATGGTGCAACACTTTTTTTTACTGCGTGTATGCGTGATGTTCATTTCAGTTTCTTTGGGTCAGACGTTGGGCAAGTTCAAAGAAGGGGAGGAACCGAAGGAGCGTCCGCTTGAAGAACGAAAGGTCGACTGTATTCATCCGAGCACGGGCGCCGACCCCCAGTCTCAGTCTACGGTAGGCGGGATACTCCTCTCTTCTCTTTGTGATCGCTTACTGAACACGCGTTCAAAGGTCACAAAGGCTATTTCACGGTTCCTCGCCGAAAACCGTGCAAAGAATGACGCGTCGAATCGTGCAGAGTTTATCGAGTCCTTGGCACAGAAGCGACGGCGGCTCAACATCGATTCCGAGAGCACAGAACATATCCCGTCGTGTGCGAGGACTGAGGCCAAGCCACTCGACAGAGACTCACAGATGAAATACGACATAGCAAAGAATGAAGACGGACCCCTGAGGAGGACGGTGAAGGGAACCGACGGAAGTCGAACACAAACAAGAAATAAACTTTGTCCGCTTACTGACGATACGCCGAGCGAGTCTCAGCCTGGGATAGACGAGAGGCTGAAGAATATTGAATCGCATGTCGCGGTACGCTACGGTAATGTCCCATTTTCCCTTCCAGAGCTACCTTGCCTGATGGTTGGCGACAAGTCCCTGCACCACCACGCACGCTGCTTGCGCGTCTGCAATTTTTGGAAGACCATATCATACAATTAGAGAAAGAATATCCCCCGTGGGCGGCGTTACATTTTAGTCAACCTAATCGCGGGGTGAGTAGCGGTGATTTACTTTCGTTTATTTGCTGACAAGGCATCCACAGTGGCCGCCGCCTCCACGCCAAACGCCTATTATTATTCCCTCACACCTTACCTCATCAAAGGACGTGGCCCTCGAACCAACCACGGGTTCTGCCGTCGGGACTCCTCTTAACAGTGCCGACGATTCTGCTGGCACGCTGACTAAAGGGAAGGGTAAGAATAAGTCAAGCTTGCATCGCGCGGTCATGGAGAAACTCGAGGTGCAAAAAGCCATGAGCGACTTGGCAGGGACACAAAGACCAGTATGATCTGTCTGCTACGAACAATTTGCCCAAGTAGGGCAAATAAACGCGGTGGATCTGCTATCTTGAAGGCCGTGGTTTCGTTCCCCCTCCCCCGGTCTCTCGTTATTGACAGCGGATCTTCCCGTTGTAGAATTCTAGAGACATGAGTCTACCCAGGCATATTCAGACCTTCGTGTGATGCCAAGGTACCAGGTTCAGACTGCGGCAGGATATCACAATGCCTTTTGATGACTTCTTGCCAATTGTACATACTTGCAGCAGGGTATTGTTTTCTCATGATGGATGTACTTACAGCGGATCTTCTTGTCACAATGTGAATTCCGACTTATCGCAATACATAACTACAAGTTAGTGTGAGAAAGGCCTTCATTATTTTTTAGTTCGTTATCTCGCTAACACCTGGATTCCGTCCCACAGGCATACTGCGAACGACATGTCCTTTGACCACGCCCAGTGACTAGGAAGTTGTCAAATGTCCATATATAATTCCGGGCGCGGCCACGCTTTCGAGTGATCACAGTCATCATAGTACATACACTGATGCCCCGAACAATCCTCATTGGTTTTGGCGTGGATGTCGACGCCGTCGCTGGCTGGTACGA
Organism: Leccinum pellstonianum; assembly: GCA_038091735.1. Taxonomy (NCBI): domain Eukaryota; kingdom Fungi; phylum Basidiomycota; class Agaricomycetes; order Boletales; family Boletaceae; genus Leccinum; species Leccinum pellstonianum. The sequence goes on from JBBPPA010000947.1 coordinate 6,991, forward strand.
GGTCTTGTAGTAGGCAGTGCCAGTGTTCTCTGACTCCGAATCCGTAGGCTTGGTTCCTATGGAGGCGAAGACTCTCCGCTGGACATTTCTAGAGTATGTCAATTCCAATAAGCTTTCTCTTTGCTCACATGTAGTGCTATGATGGCAGGGAATGTATGCTGGCGAGGTAGGCGTGCCTCGGCTCCTCAAGCTCTTCAAGAAGTACGATATCACAACTACTTGGTTCATTCCTGGTGAGTATGTTATGCGTATGCCGTCTTGCATCTTCCTCACACATGGTGAGTCTAGGACACAGTTTGGAGACATTCCCGAAAGAGATGGCAACTGTCCGCGATGCTGGACACGAAATGTTTGTGAATGCCTACTCTTTTGACCGTCTCACCAACAATATATGCTTAGTGGACTCCACGGATACTCCCATGAGGTACGCATCGTACGCTACGAACCTGCAAGGTCTCACGTCTGGCGCCACAGAATCCGACTTCAATGACGCTCGAGCAGCAGCGAGATATTCTGGACCACACCCACAAGCTTCTCACAGAATTCAATCTCGGAAAGCCGCCGAAAGGAAGCGTAGCTCCTTGGTGGGAAACGAGCAAGGAAGGAACGGCGCTGCTCCTCGAGAAGGGAGTGGAATACGGTGCATCTCTCGGTCCTTTTTTTTGTGTCATTCCGTTGCTAATTATGATCAGACCACTCCAACATGTCGCATGAGTGAGTTTTACACCTCCCATGGCGCGTTCACATGACCCGAGCCTTCTCTCAGCTCTCAGGCATACTATTTGCGTGACGAAGACTACTGGACTAAGATCGACTACTCTGCAAAGGCGGAGGCCTGGATGAAACCGCTCACGAAAGGGAATGAGACTGGGATCGTCGAAATCCCCGCAAATTGGTACGTCTTGGTTGTTCCCAAGGTACTCATCATTCTCATCGTATCACAGGTACCTGGACGATCTGCCCCCAATGATGTGAGTGTAACCATGCGGGAGCCGCGCCACTGTGAAGCGAACCGCAGCTTATCTGAAATTTTAGGTTCATCAAGTCGAGTTCGAACTCGCATGGATGGGTATGGCTATATTGATCAATGTACTATGATCCTTAGATAGCTGATTGCGTTCACACTGCCAGGTGAATGTGCGGGATGTGGAACAGCTTTGGAAGGACACCTTTACGTACCTTTACAGGTGAGATACTCCGGTGCTATTTTTTCTGCTTTGGAACTTATTTGGATACAGGGAAGAGGAAAACTTCATTTTCCCGATTACCATTCATCCGGATGTCAGCGGGTAAGAAATGGTTGTCTTGAATCAGAAATCACAAAGGTTGACCTGGCTTCTACATTGTAGCCGTCCTCACGTGCTTTTGATGCTGGTAGGCTAACATGTGTTTCTGTGATATTCACCCTCTTACATGTATGCTTTAGGAGCGCTTCATCGAATGGATCAACACGCACGCCGACGTTAAATGGGCAACGTTGTATGATATGTCCCAGGAATTCAGATCCAGAATGGACCCACCCAAAGGTGCCCGAATGCCCAAAGGTTTTGTGCAGAAGTAACCGAACGTTCGGGATTTGGTGTAGATACTCGACGTATAAATCTGTACGGGAGCTGATTGAGCGACATGCCAAAATTCGAAACCCCGGAGTCATGTCCGTTCTTTTACAATCTCCCCACAGTAAGGAACCCCGTGGTGCTCCCGGCTTCATCGTGATGGTTTACTTTTAGTCAAGTCGACTTCATGATAACGCGGTGCCTCTCACGCTTGACGTGAACCTGTACTAGATAAACAGCGACGTGAACAACCGAGGAACACGATAGTGTTATCGATCAAAGCCATGTCCTTTCCACACATCCCCCAGGACTTGCAACGGGACGTACGCGTCGTCGTCGAGACCAAGTATGGCTCAATCAAAGGTGGGCGAACAAACAACGGGGCAGCTGTGTTCCTTGGTACGTGAATGCAGCCTATAATCTGGGATCGATAAATATCACAAGTTGGTCACAGAGGTTCCCTATGCTTTGCCGCCTGTGCGTTTCACCGACCCAAAACGGCTGCCCGAGGGGTACCGTTACGAGGACAAGGACTACGTGCACGAAACCAAATGCAAGTAACCATGCATTTTGTTATACACAGAAATGCTCACGTATGAGTCATTCGTAGATTGCTACCAGCCTGCAAACGATGGCCAAGGCGCAGGCGTGTATTCGAGTTGTATCTTGGTCTGCTTCTAGGATGATAACGATTTGATTGTCCCCAGGAACCCTTCCGGTCGACAGGAAGGGTTACGGTGAACCGTCCGAAGATCCGTGAGTAACGTGTCCCTTGATCCCGATCGAAAAGGGGAAATAATAATAATATGTCGACAGCCTCTTCGTGAACATCGTATCACCGTCGTCGTTCTCGCGCGGCTCCAAGTTCCCCGTCAAGGTCTACATCCACGGAGGGTAGGCTTCCTTCTTTGATTTCCTCGCGTCAACGATTGACCACAGTCCGCGTGAATCTTTGTCCTCAGGTTCCTACAGTTTGGCTCCCCGCACGGGCTTAGCGCTCAGGCACAGTACGTGGCTCAAGAACGGTCGGAGGTCTGGGTCAACATCGGATACCGTCTTTCGGTGTTTGGTTTCCTTGCATGCGACGAGCCCAAGATCGATGGCAATTTTGGATTCAAGGATCAATGGCTCGCATTACAATGGATTCAGGAGAACATCGAGGCGTTTGGAGGTAATCTTCCTATCTAGTCCGTAGAACAAGTACTGGGGCTCATAACTGTGTCTGTGCAGGCGACCCGGCAAATGTACAGCTCGCTGGACTATCGGCTGGTGAGTGTCAGAGAAGGGAATGTCAGTTTCGAGTCTACTGACTGCTCACACCGTCAAAGGCGCCCACTCTGTCCACCAGATTCTCCATCACATATCCCACCTTCCCGAGGGCCAGAAATCACCCATCAAATCTGCTATCCTCCAATCTAATGCGATGCTGTACGTTCCTTTATTCAAACCACGGCCAATCACCAGCTCTATACTCACTCACGATCATTCTTCTTCACACAGCACAACTCCCAAGACTGCTGCTGAGCTCCGCCCCCAGTACGAAGCGCTTTGCCGCGTCCTCGATCTCGACCCTGCGTCGCCCACGACCCTCACGACCCTCCGGGACCCATCCCTCGTTCCCGCTACCAAGCTTCTACACTTCATCGAGACGGACAAGGTCGGGGTCGAAAATGGGACCTATCGAGGATGTCTCGACGGTACTTGGATCCCTACATCTCCAGACCCGATGACCTGGCAGCGCTCTGGCCAGCTCGCGCGCAAGCTCCGCGAGAAGGGATTGAAGAGTATCCTCATCGGAGACCTTTCTGAGGAGTGGTACCTCTACGCGATCGCACATCCCGTTCACGGACCGCGCGATGTATACCCGAATGTCCTGCGGTACTACCCTCGCTCGATTTCGGAGCCCCTTGTGAACAAGTACAGGACGCTCGCGAACGATGCGAGCGCAGAAGAAGCGGCACGGTTAATGGGGGAGATCTTGAGCGACGGACAGGTCCACGTGCCCGTGCGGATGTTCGTGAGGGACTTTTACGACGTGGGTTTCCCGGTGGCGAGGTACGAGATCAGGTGGACGCCCGAGCAGGTCAGGCCAAAAGGTGAGGCGAGGATGTAGGCAAGCAACTGCGTTTGGTTCTGACATTGAATCTCTCCCTCTTTCTTTCTTTCTTCTTAGGATATGTCACGCACGGCACGGATCGCTGTTTCTGGGCACTCCGTGTTCCGAATTTGAGCGCTTCGCAGAAAAATGTGGCAGTCGCCTGGCTGGATGCTATCGACGCAGAGGTTGAGATTCTCGAACGCGAGGGAAGGCCTACAAGGCCTCTCAACCAGGCACTTACCCTCAGGGAAGACCAGACAATCGCGTGGCGAGAAGATAAGAGGTGGGACGAGGTGATGGACATCATCAAGGTCCTCCCTGGAGAAGGTTCGTGAGCCCACTGACCTTGAAATAGACTGGTGCCACAATGTAATAATACCTGAAATCATATTAGCCTGAACTTGACAGACAGTGGGGTTTTACGACAACTATGGGTAACAAATACATTTCCATGTTACTGAACGATTGAACAACGCTATACAATCCCACCCTCCTACACGGCCACGTGCGAACAATATCCTAGGACGCCGCTGGGTGTCCTATGGGACTTGGGCTCGAGGTATTATACTACACCTGCGGATTTCGCCTTCGATCCTTTTTAAAGTCTTTCTTCGTAGCGTATACACAGCTGAACTGAGCGACTTTTGACCTAAACCACGGCAGCATGTCGGCTTCGATGTTTGGACATCCGTCCACGTTGATTGATGCGACGACGGCGCACTTCTCCGCCAATCCGTGGGGTTCAGAAGCATGTTTCACGCGAGTCCTAACAAAAGTGTACAAGCTCGACGTCGTGAGGTCGGAACACCGTGAGACGTCGACATGCTTTAGCGCACGACATGGTAGGTCATCGGACGGCCCAGTTGTTTTTGTGGCCAGGAAATCCAAGACTTCATTCGCGACTTCGCGGACATTACTGACCTGCAAGGTCTCGAGGTTGGGCGTGGAGGAAAGGAGTGTTGGGAGGACGGACAGGCTCGGGCTGCAGTTGGAAATACGGAGTTCGACGAGAGAAGGGCGTGCAGCTGTTTGAAGCAGAGTCTCGTCGACCATTGTGGTAATGCCGGACATGACGAAGTGCTTGATAGATGGTGCGGTAACCGCACGTACGAAACGGAAATGGTCGTCGCATTGACTCGCAACCCCGTCTGACATAAATAAGTCTTGTTAACGAGTGATACATGCGATCTGAATGAGATAGTGGATGACAATGCCGGAAAAGAGTGCTACGCATCCGACGATCCTGCAAGATGCGCAAGTCCAACTTGAGGTTGGTTAGAATCCATCTTGAACACAGTATAGAAGAGCTCGAGGAAATTGCTCCCGATGGTCCAGAATGCTGGTCCAGATGGAAAGAGGGGTTCAGTAGTTAGTATGTTTGAAGTACGCTATGAGGTTCAGGCTGAAGAGGGAATATCTTACGGGGATCTGCAAGACCTAAGATTCCACTGAAACAATTGGACGAGCCATATGACACCGGTCCAAGATTGAGCTCATGAGCAGGGATCGTAAATGGCTTTCCGCCAAAAGTAAGAGTCACGTCCGGGAAGTGATCGCATCGGACTATGGGGCTGTCAATGGACCCGAAAGTACTATTTGAACCCCAATCAGAACTTACATGTGTAAAATCCACCTTTGAAAGCATTACCTCCATAGGCCTGATGCAGTTTCAAAACTCGATCGTGATCACCAAGAATGTGGCTGGAACCAGTGTCAATGATCGCAGGTAGATGTGCCAGCACCGGTTTGTTATTGACACGAATATCCTCCACCATCACCATCCAGTACCCCTAATGGTGAAAGTGAGTAGTTACGAGTCTCGCGACTGCAGCTCAAATAGTACATTTCAGCTCACCTTGTCAGGTTGTACTACATTAAGAAAGGTGATGTCACCTGTGTAGTGCTTTTCGTTCACTCCACCAATATACATCTCGCCTTCCTCAGATTTAGTAAACTTGAATGCAAATACTCCTTCAGCCAGTTTTTTTTCACTGACAAGTGTTTCGAGCAGGGAGCTAGCAGGGTAATTCGAAATAATAGACGATAAGCTCAATCCCAACACACCGTCCGGTGGGAATTCAGACTTTCCCATTGTAGCTGAGTATGTTGTTGCAACACCAATGGTCTGCTTGTCAGCCTACTCAGCGGTCAGAAGTCATCACGTTTATGATCATATAGAGAGAACCTACAGTGAAACCAGCAATGGATATGTTATCAGTGTATTGTTTACCATTGGCAGTTGCACCATCTGTAAAAACGGCTTGAAATGTCTTATCCAAGTCCCTGGCAGTTGCCGACGAAGCAGTGTTGAAGAGGTTATCATGGCTTTTGCAGTATACATCACCGTTCGACGCTGGAATGAAGAGATCGCTGGGTCGGATTAAACAAGGGTATAGGTGGTCTCGATAGGAAATACTTACCTGGAACCGGTGTCGATCTGGACTGTGATGAAGATTGGCATTCATGTGTGCCAGTAAATGCATGGATAACTTACCAGTGAAGAGTTTGGGAGGAGTACCCACCCAAATGGTAGCATACCAATGATTTTTATCCCAAGCCAAGTCAAGCTCAGCCCCACCGCGTTTCCAGTTTTGAGACCCTCTCTGTTTCAAAGCATAAGGGTGGATCGTTCCCGTGTTCCTTTCCCAGTTTTCCAAGCCACGAAAAAGCTTGCTGAAACAATGCATGACTCGGAGAACATCGAGTAAAAGGATTCACGACACGTACGTCGTGTGTGATATAGCACGAGACTTTAGTCCATCAATATTGACACCTTTGTTGGAGTTCAACCGTGACGAAGAGTATTTGGTGAGTGGTATGGAAATTCCATTGCCTTTCCCCCCGGGTCTAGGTATTGAAGCGGCCGAAACAGCTAATGCAGCAATGACTGCGACAACTGTGAAGCGTATTGAAAAGCAAGTGAGCATAAGTGCGATGAGGAGCGACGGACCGTGGTATATCCACCTTAAAGACCCGCACGCAGAAGCGTCACTATCGATGCATCAAAACGCTGCCAGCAGGCATGCTCTTGAGATGGCATAATTATTCCATGGCCACTGATACATCACACGTTCTTTACGAACGTGTTGAAATTGATGCATCACACAGCGCTCGCACATTCAGTCGCCCACCCGATCGAGGTGATACATGAACATACCGAGCGAGTGTATCCCTTGAAAGAGAGACGCGACCGGAAGTCACGACGTGCGGCGCGTCGACGCGTTTAAGAACCAACAATCAAATCATATGGCTTGCATAACTAGCGGCTGGCGATGCCGTCCGGGGACCTTGCTTGCGCCAGTCAGATCTTTCCCTCACTCGCTTTCCCGCGTCCGTATTCTGTATGCGATGGCTGATACACGAACACCATTACCGTTCTTGACTTGATTTCGAACACTGTTTCGCGTTCAATGAAACGACGGACGGACGGCGGCAAGTAACGCGATCTGAAGCGAAGTGCCAGTGACACAAATCCTGATTACGCAAGACTGCCTACAGGTCGGAACCCCAGATTTGTTCGTCCTTGTTTTGAATCTGCATCAGGGGCCGATATGCAAGTGACCTTGCAAAGGTGATTTGGAAATGATATGAGCGAAAGCTCTTTCTGAGGAGTGGTACCTCTACGCGATCGCACATCCCGTTCACGGACCGCGCGACGTGTACCCGAATGTCTTGCGGTACAACCCTCGCTCGGTTTCGGAGCCCCTCGTGAACAAGTACAGGACGCTCGGACGATGCGAGCGCAGAAGAAGCGGCACGGTTAATGGGGGAGATCTTGAGCGACGGACAGGTCCACGTGCCCGTGCGGATGTTCGTGAGGGACTTTTACGACGCGGGTTTCCCGGTGGCGAGATACGAGATCAGGTGGACGCCCGAGCAGGTCAGGCCAAAAGGTGAGGCGAGGATGTAGGCAAGCAACTGCGTTCGGTTCTGACATTGAATCTCTCTTTCTTTCTTTCTTTCTTCTTAGGATATGTCACGCACGGCACGGATCGTTGTTTCTGGGCACTCCGTGTTCCGAATTTGAGCGCTTCGCAGAAAAATGTGGCAGTCGCCTGGTTGGATGCTATCGACGCAGAGGTTGAGATTCTCGAACGCGAGGGAAGGCCTACAAGACCTCTCAACCAGGCACTTACCCTCGGGGAAGACCAGACAATCGCGTGGCGAGAAGATAAGAGGTGGGACGAGGTGATGGACATCATCAAGGTCCTCCCTGGAGAAGGTTCGTGAGCCCACTGACCTTAAATAACTGGTGCCACAATGTAATAATACCTGAAATCATATCAGCTTGAACTTGACAGACAGTGGGGTTTTACGACAACTATGGGTAACAAATACACTTCCATGTTACTGAACGATTGAACAACGCTATACGATCCCACCCTCCTACACGGTCACAATGCGAACGATATCCTATGACGCCGCTGGGTGTCCTATGGGATATGGGGTTCGAGGTATTATACTACACCTGCGGATTTCGCCTTCGATCCTTTTTAAAGTCTTTCTTCGTAGCGTATACACAGCTGAACCGAGCGACTTTTGACCTAAACCATGGCAGCATGTCGGCTTCGATGTTTGGACATCCGTCCACGTTGAGTGATGCGACGACGGCACACGTCTCCGCCGATCCGGGGGGTTCAGAAGCATGTTTCACGCGAGTCCTAACAAAAGTGTACAAGCTCGACGTCGTGAGGTCGGAACACCGTGAGACGTCGACATGCTTTAGCGCACGACATGGTAGGCCATCGGACAGCCCAGTTGTTTTTGTGGCCAGGAAATCCAATACTTCATTCGCGACTTCGCGGACATTGCTGACCTGCAACGTCTCGAGGTTGGGCGTGGAGGAAAGGAGTGTTGGGAGGACGGACAGGCTCGGGCTGCAGTTGGAAATACGGAGTTCGACGAGAGAAGGGCGTGAAGCTATTTGAAGCAGAGTCTCGTCGACCATTG
>JBBPPA010000948.1:0-15584 GCA_038091735.1 Leccinum pellstonianum
TTAGTGGTGACTGCTCCTCATAAATGGCAATGATGAATGTTGACATCATTATCACATAGGGATCAGTATCTGTGAATCCTTTTGAATTGGTGCCTTTGATCCAGGGTGCATTTCTGATCATCTGTTGCACATCAACTCCACTTGAATGGCTTGGAGTTTCAAGTTTCTTGCAGATGTTAGGTAGCATCTTGCTGAATATGATGGCCACCAGCATGGCAGTTTGGTGTAGGGGCAGAGTCCCATCATAGTGTTCTCTGACCCACAAATATGTATCCTTCACATATTCCCCATCAGAACCTAATAAACTGTAAGCTTCATGTATTGCATATCAAACTATACTCCACTAACCATAGGTCATTCTTGCTAATGTCCATTCTAATGGCAATTTCTGCCTATTCAAAATGGTGTGCATGTTTTGCACAGTCAAACCTTTGTATTGCCAATCAGCTTGACTGTCTTGTGCCAAAACTGTTTGAGTGGCTTGAGCTAAAGCCAATGCACTTGGATCTTCATTTTGTAATGTGTGGGTAGGTATGGCCTGTCCCAGATTGATCCAAGCTGTATGTTGTACAGTTGTAACAGGTCTTCCTGCAGCACCTGTAGGATTAGGGCTCCAAGGGATATTGCGTATCTTTGCAAATGTTGCTGCTTTTGATAGTAATTGGATAATTGTATCCCTAGAGCCTTTCTCTTCAATGGGAATTCCAAGAACCTTTTCAGCTTCATAGATGGCAAATTGGAATATCATGAAGGCCCTTCCTGTCTTCCACAATGGAGGTTGTATTCTTGCCTTGGATTTCTTCACAGTATCCACTAGCTGCTCTGAAAACCATAAAATGGACTGTTGCCCTATATGAGAGAGTGGAAGCCCTTCAGATAGATCTCTTGCTCTGGTTCTAATAGCCTTGACCAATAGTGAATAGGCATCATCCTGATATCCAAATGGCTGTTTCAGCTTTTGCCACTGCTCCAAGGCTGCTTTCCTTTCCAGGGCATATGCTCGAAGTCCTAGATCATGGCTTTCCATCTGTTCTTGCACTTCCTTGTCCACTGCCTCTGCTACCAAGCTCATTATGTCAGATTTATAAATCTGAAATGCATGTTGAAATGCATAGAGGATGGCTCTGCTTTTGTGAGGCTGAGTGGGCAAATAATCTGCAGGTAAACAGTACATGGCATGCTTGATCACAAAGCTGGCCATATAGCTCTGAAAAAGCAAATTCAATAAGTTTCCGCAAATCCGCCCATAGCGCATTTGCGTGGAACATAATTTACCTCAAAAAACTCCTGCCCATAATTGATGATTTGTGATCTTTCACTGGATATCCTTGGTTCCCCCTTTTTCATCGGCCATTCCTCCATTCGGATGTCAAGGGGATTCAGGGTGATGGGATTTAGAACAAGCATAGTAGAGATGGATGGAAGTCCATCATGAGTCAATGACAATGACAACCATAATGGATCCATCAATCCTTTGGTGATGACTTTGGCATTCCCTGTATGGCAGTAGTTCAGGGTTCTCTCTAATGCTGCTGTTAGTTCTATCCAGTAATGAGGAATAGGCTCCTTGGTGGTCTTGTGCTTCTTGAATTGCTCCCAAATACTGGTCAGAAGTGAGCAGATACCATAGGTGGTCCATTCCACAATAGATGGCAAAATCTTTTGGCACCTTCAGTTCCATATTATATGCAATTTCTGGCCTCCTACCTTGGATCGAAAAATTACCAGATGATCTTTGACAGCCTCTATTACTTGACCTTGAGACCATATCTTGCTCAAAGGCTTGATGATTTCATTGAAAATGGTCCTACCATTGATTGTTTAGCACTCCTACATTTTACTATAATTTTTGAACTTACCTTCCATTCCTGGCTTCATCTGGCAGTCTTCTCAAAGATATTCTGTAAATGTTTTCTACCCTGATTGAGGTATCAATCACTGTATCTGTGATTTTTTCATGATATCTTTGAAAAGGAAGCCAGTCTTCACATTCTCTAAAGAATCTTCCTGCCACATTTGCATTGGCTCCAGGTGTTGCATGTGTGCCACAGAATGCTGCTGTCATCTGTCCCAGTTGAACATCATGATATCTCCCCTGGGTCCTGACTCGATGAGATAGCATGTTATACCCCTGGCTTGCTATCCCTTCCACCAAGGGTCCATATCCTGTCAGAAGATCAGCTTCAATGTCTTCTTCATCACCTTCCCTATAGTTCTCTTTCAGCTGGGCATTTAACTCCCTCAATTTCATGTAAAAGGGAGTCATTAACCCTTTGGCCTGGAAATGTCCTATGGTTTTCAGGCCTGCCATGGGATACAGATAGTGAGGAGTCATGGGTATATCTTCTTCTTCCTCTTCTTCAGCTAGCTCTGTTCTTTGGAACAATTCATGGATCGTCTTCAGATTGAATAGCATGCCTGTATAAGGGGCTTCAGCTGCAATTATTGCCTCTCTTCTTGGAATCCTATGCCCTTCAGCATCATATATTCGGATTTCCTGCCCTTCATCATCCACTAATGGCAATTCATCCAAATTCACCTGTTCCCTTTCTTCAGCATCTGGTGAGCCATATATTTCCTCTCCATGTTTTTCAATGAGGTCTTCCATTGGTATTGCCTCCCATTCAGATACTGGTATAGATCTGTTGCTATGTTATTCAAATGTTCACAGATTATTATCTCAATTTGCTTACTGGATGTGTGTAGCCAATGCAAATGTCATAGATCGCATGTTTCGATAACTATGCAGCCTTTGCCAGTGATTGGCCTCTTCTCCCATGTCTTCTTCATGTCTGCAAACTGGCTGATTCTGTCCATATCGAACAGCAATTGTGATTGGAACATTCTCTCTTAGGAACTCATTGTCTTTCCAATCCGAGTCATCTTCCATGGGAGCTGTAGCTTCTTGGACCCATGTGTCCCAATGATCTTCAATTCCTTCATGCAGTTCTTCTACATCAGTCCTTCGCATTTCATGGATATTTCTTCCATGCCCTCTGTTAAAATTATATCTTATCAGCAAAAAGTTCATATTTATGGAAAACCCGCAGACCCCCCCACAGCGGAAGTGCGTAGAATATCAACCATGCACCTAAATGACATTTTGGGTTTCTTCCGCACTTCCGCTATTGGCGGGTTTGCGCAACTGGACACCTACATGATGTTGGTGACGTTCTTCAGGTTGCTTGGTGTTAGATCCTCCGGAAAGTCCTCTCGGAGATAGATGTCCCGATAGCCTTGACGCTTGAGCTGGTGTGCAAGGAATAACACAACTTGTGAATAGTGCACGTCTTTCATGCATGTCAGAGCGTTGGTGTTCTCCAGTCGGTTGATGTTCCTCGCCCTTAAATCTGCGACCTCTTGGTCCTCCTCAAATGCATCTTCGTTAGTGAACGCCCGAGGTACCATTGCAAGCCAGATCTCTTCCTGGCCGTATGTTCCTATGTAAAGCAATCGACCAGTCGGGTCGAACTCCAGATCCGCATACCGCGCCTGCCATCGCTTTTGCCGCTGGTGAAGGTCCAGTTTGAAGACATAGCTGGGATCTCCTCGGCTCGTGGGTCGGATGACGTCCAGTCCCTTCCGTTCCGGAACAAGCAAATAGTAGTCCAAGAAGTGCTCTCTTGCTCCCCATGCCAGTCGTGGATCATTCTTGCGGAACCTGACTTCCTCATCAATCTCCACTACATGTCTCTTCTTTAGTCGTTGTACTGCTGTGCGTCTCCGCCCTTTCTCATAGTCTGTCCGCAAGACAGACAACTTGATCCTTTTCGGAATTTGGTCATGGAATCCTTGAACCATTTGCGGGTGTAGAGTTCGTTCCATGGCAATGATCTCCTCCACTTCCTCTTGTGAGACTCCATCCTCAGTTTGTAATGTTTCCGGTATATCTCCTACCAGGAAGAGCATTCCATTTCTATTATGTTGTTCAGTTTGGTTTTTTGAGAGGGACTCAAAGGTACTCTTACTCAGCTTCAGTTCCATTTCCTGCCATCGTATAGTCTGCTTAATGTTTAACCTCTGAGAATATTCTAGGTGTTGGGAGTGGGGGTAGGTGAATTACAAAAACAAGTGTTGATGCTTGCTTGTGCACTTCACGTCTCAGGGCCTCGGCGTGGCTACACTCAACCAAAATACCTCTTTTGCTTATACTTACGTAGGTTACCACAGCTGATTCATCCAATAAAACTATTTATATTGCATACTCTATAGACTCGAGCCCTCAGGTTTGTGCAAACTTCGTAGTAGCCTCTTTCGCTCTCTTCTGTGGGCCTCCTTTCACAACGAATATTTCCTCAGTTTGACACCTTTTCTGGCTAGGTTACATTTACTCACCTCCGCTTTCCTCCTCTCTGGATCTTTTTTCCTTCAAGGATGATGGTGGCCAAGGTGGTTGCGACGGTGGTTGGAATGGTAATTGAGATGGAGTCGATGGAGTCAGAGACGGAGAGCCTGGGTGCCCCAGTGGATTGCCAGTCCATCTTTTGAATTTCCTCGACTGGTTCTCTTCTTCGACAATCTCTGGTTCTACTACCACCGGAGGAGTAGCTTTCCCCAAAGCATTCTGTTAAGGTATGGGTAAGCTAGAATATCACCACAAGTAGACACGAGGTTTTACCTGAGATGTTGGCACATTAGTACCTCCGGCGGTGTCAGGACGATTCTTGTCTTGGTTCTGTAAGGCATCATTAAGCTAAATTATCACCACCGTAGAAACAAGAATTTACCTCACTTGGCACATCATCTCTGGTGGCGTCAGGACGTTCCTTGTTCAAGGATTGGTCCTGTAAGGCATCGTTAAGCTAGATTATCACCACCGTAGAAACAAGAATTTACCTCACTTGGCACATCATCTCTGGTGGCGTCAGGACGTTCCTTGTTCAAGGATTGGTCCTGTAAGGCATCGTTAAGCTAGATTATCACCAACGTAGAAACCAAAAATTACCTCAGTTGGTACATCACCTCTGGTGGTGTCTGGACGATTTATGTCCAAAATTCTCTCATCCGAGTCAATATCGATGTGGATGGTTTGTCGAATCTTCTTGGATGCTTGAGGAAGTATTGCTTTTTTTGCTTTTGGACCTTGAGGCAAAAGGTTTCGCTCCAGACAGCCCCGGTAGACAACGTTGAGTTTGATTTCTGAAGGGGCTTCATTCTCTTCCTCAGCATCCAAATCACCGCTGCGCTTGCGAAAAGCGTTCATTGAAATCTCCTAGACATATCTTCAGAGGGGTGAAATCATGAAATCATTATGCATACCTTGACCAGTAAGACCAAAGCCTTCTGGACCGCTTCATTTACTGCCGGAGATTTCGCCTTGTTCTTGTTGAAAGGATCTTTCCAGGCCAAAGGGTTCTTCTCGACCATATGAATCATCTTCTGTACCGCTTGCTGATCCTCTTGCATGTCTTGATAAGCAATCCAAGCAGTGAAACACTCCGGGACATCGAACTCCTCTGGGTCCTTGATGGCAGGTGTCGGAATTTGATCTGCGAATGTAAACTCTACTGCATGATCCCCCCTGCTGGCATCATTCCTCGTCATAGGAAGTGAGTTTATCTTCAGATAAGGATTGAGGTGCTTAGCGATGCAGCTGCGCAAGAAGGCGGCAGCTGGTACTGATTCGATGAGGGCATCCCGGTACTCAGCGATGATGTTGTACTCAAGAACAGCTGCTCCTGCGATATGCTGGAATTCTCGTAAGCGTGAGTTGCTAAGAATTCCAGTCCAGTTCCAAGAACTGTGAAGAAGGAGATACCCTCCTTGTAAAACCAGATTCGACTTCTTTTTGAAAGGAACGGCATTCCTGGGTTTGCAAGCCACCATCATAGCTTTCACCAAGTTGGCGCAATGAGCCTCCAGAGATGCCTTGTGAGCCTTTCTTTCCTTTCTTTCCACCTCATCCTGCGAAGCCTTTTTGCTGCTTTTGCTGCGAGTTGCTCGAAGCTTCACACCAGGATCACCTTCACCGTCCCCATCTTTGGCTTTGTCGTCATCAGTAGCCACTTGAGCAGGTAGAAGGGAAGAAATTTCCTTCGTACTTCCAGCCCGTTGAGTATGTAGGGATGCATAAGTAGCCAACTCCGTCTCCAGGAGTAAACAAGCTCCGTAGTTCTTCAAAACTATTTGAAGAAGCTACGAATAGATAGATCCATCAATAAAATATAATTGATACAAGACGTTAACTTACTTCATCTCCAGCTGGGAGTTTGTCAATAATACAATCGTATATCCCTATAGCATCAATAGCAGCTTGCGTGGGTGATGGCGCTTGAGAGGACTTTGAAAAGGCAACCATGTAGTCTACAAGGGGTTCCATCCATCGGGATATCTAAAATTCATTCAAGGATTTGCAATTTGAAGAGGTAATCGAACGTACTTACCTCCATCAAAACTTGGGGAATCCTGCCAAAATGACCAGGTAGTAGGGCCAGCGGACTTCGGGTAAGGACGGGCAGACCATAGCTTGCATTTGTGAAGTCAAGCATAACAAGTTTAAATTTGGCTGGGATGGATTCGACCAAAGAATGGAACGATTGGTCCACTTGAATTTTGTTCTCTTCAAGGTGAAGAGTGAGATCCTTCGTTACCTCCGACACATAGCGCGCAAATGCGCTTGCATAGTCCCTGTCGTCCATACATCCCATGGCGTTGGAAGTGGTTTTTGGCATGTTCTGCTGCCACGCCTCATCTATCACGTTCAGAACATCCTGGATAGAAATTATATCAAAATTAACTCTACACAAAAGAGAAGAAAAAACAGACTGGAAGTAAGACATGCAACACATTTTCTACTTTTCCTGCACGCAGCTTAGCAACTTGTTCCTCCAACAAGCGTTTTTGGTCAAGTTGTCCCAGCGTCCGATTAGAAAGGATTGTATCCACAGTATTCATGTCCAGGTGGACGTCTGTCAAGCAGAGTTGCAATTTGTCCGCCATACTGGTTACGGCGGCACACATGAGCTAAGTATGAAATACTCAATACTCGTGTCTGCAATCATTGAAAAGGAATACACCTACTCCCCCGTGAAGACCGCACAAGTTGCTGTGTAACCACCGAATGCCAATCTCGGGCATTTCTAAGAAATGCTCACTATACTTCACCAGCATTGTTGTAGTTTTGAATGCCCTTTCTGAGGTGATAATGCCTACAAGAGGGTCGGCTTTCTTGGAAGTATTATTGGCACGGAGCTCCTTCAGCCTTAGGTCCCTCTGGGAATCTGCGAGAGAGGCGAGGTATTGAAATTCCATTATTACTCTCTCTTCGTCTGTTTGCATGTAGACATGCTTTGTTTCATTGCGACTGAGATACTGCGCCAACTCGATTCCTTCTGCAAGTAGAGTCGCTACAAGAAATAAACCACACTACCTTAGTATAGATATCACAAGAGATAAAAAAGACGTACTCTCATCGTATACGGCCACCAACCATTGACCACCATACTCTAATATTCCCCCATAATTCTCCATTTCCTTGATGGATTCGACATTGTGGTAATAGATATCCTGAGCGGTCAAGTCCTCATTCGGTATCTTTTTGATAGACTCTCTCTTCTGCTCCACCAACTTCTTCTTCTTGCGGACCTCTTCAATATACTGACCCAAAGCTTCAAACCGATGAAGGCCACCAGCACAACAGATAGGAGTGGAGGGATCTGATAATTTCAGCGGGGGAAGTTTGTCGAAGTCGGTGAGGTCATGGGTAAGAACAGAGGAAATGGACGCCTTCTTCACAACCACAGGAATCACAGTGTTCTGGTCAAAACGCTCCAAGCCATCATGCTCAAAGGATAATGCTAGTCTCTTGACGTGAGGGGTTTTGAGTGGGCGGCCGTTCCATAATCCAAAACGCAAGTTCTGAGCATTTTGAAGAAGATCCAGTGTAGCATACCCCAGCAAAGATTGTCGAAGAGACCTCTGCATGCGCCATTTGTCCTGAACCTGTGGTTGGAGTTTGGCAATAATGTCGATATTTTCGCTATCCTTGAGGAGCTGACTCTTAGATTGCTACAGCAGAATTTATCAATTCACTCCTTGGATTTATGAAACAAATGGAACTGAAATCCTCACCTTCTCAAGACTCTTCTTTGGTGCCATAGTTATTAGCCTAAGGTAGTGATGTTGGATAAAAATACGTCGAGTAGTTGGACAGATGCCTACCTACTTGGTTTTAGTTAGATCTCAACCAAACAACTATTACATAAGTTGTCCCACAACACATCACAACACATCTATACTATGCGGTGGACATAAGAAAGTAGAACGACTTGGAACGGTCCCACATACACGATTCAGTGAAAGTGGGATCTGATGGCCTCCAAAAGGAAGGGAGGAGGAAGCAAGTGCGAGTCTTCCCACTCCCTTGAAAGTTTCTTACTCAATATAGAAATAATACAAAATGCAAGTGGACTGACCTTCGAAGAATGTTGAAGGTTGCACCTTTGGCCGGCAACATATAACCCGCGGGGCACCTAACAGGGCATAATTCCCATGAGCGTAAATTCACAGATCTGAGTAAATCGCACCTACTAGGCCTACATCACAATGCTGAGCCATTGGCTGGTGACTGGTAACCCATGGTGCGCTGCTAAATATCGCAGCGTGATTCACATTTGAATAGTTCTAAAGTCAGAAACTACCTACGATACAACTACATTCATTCTAGTACTCTGAGTGAAGTGAAGCGTTGTCGTGTGGATGATGGTGGAAAGAAAGGAAAATATGAAATCGTCGGCAGCGGGTATGTATTGACTATACACAACAAGGACAGATTCACGAACTAGAGATCTGAGTCACCCTTGATCCCCTAATGCAAAGGGATAATTCATTGGATATCCCCTGGTGGCATAAATGATCAGGTCAGCATCGTCCCTCTGAAGATCAAGTAGGAGACGTACTTAGATTTCTTGCTCGGTTATAGGAATTTCCTATCAAACAAAACGAGATCTGATGAGGGGGGAATTAAGCGAGGGCGAACAGTTCGCACTCGCTTAAGTGTCTCTTACTATATGAAGTTGATTACATATCTAACTGGCACTGCGCGTGAGCAAACACGCCTTTTAGATCTATAATGCCAGTCACTCCTGACATTCTCAACCAACGGTCCAAAACTCACTGATTACCCCATAATTGTCTTTTTTTTGGTTTCAGACTCATAGTTTCTTATGGGCTACAAAGTTCAAGTTGGTTTATACACTAGGGGGCAACGATGTGCTTGCTACCCAAGCCTAAAGATAGGGAGACGATGGTGGTAGAAAGAAAATGAATTAAAGCCCAGATGGCGGGTATATAAACTGAATGACTATTTCAAACTCAGATAGAGTGTGTAGCAGGTCGCGACTCGGTCGCACCCGGGCGGGATTCAAAACCCTCGCTGACTCAGAGGGTGCAGCAAGGGTGAGTGGGATGGCGAAGGAGATTGTCGTAGGTAGATGTCCGCCACGACGAACAGAGAACAAACAGGGATGGTGATGAGCACCCCTATTAAATCTTTGTGAAGTTCTGCTCCACAGACCAACAGTTGCTTGATAAATTAACGATTGATGTTTCTGTAAGCTACGGTAAAGTTACACAAGAATATCTTCCTGACAATCAGATCATGATATATGTAACCAGGGGCTAGGATGGCGGACTGCGAATACGCGGATTCTGTTCGATACCTATGAAGCAAAGTTCACTTCGGACAACTTTCTTCTTGAATGCAGACCTACTTGATCCGCTAGTATTTTCAGAGCCATTATTGATGGTAATTCCAGGAGTATCTGAATCTCTGCTGCTGATGATATTGTAATTGAAATTGAAATTAACGGTCTGGTTGAAATTGGAAGTCGGGGTAGCGTGAGGGCTCGAGGTTGATCTGAGTGCCTCATTATCCAGCGACGTGCCTGTAGCTAGGATTAAGTGTAGCAGCAAATGTTCATCAGTACATGACAGGATGGAGTATCGTTCACTTACCTGGCGGACGAACAAGGAATGGGTTTGCAGGCGATGCTAGCATGGATGCCAGCTTTTGTGCATCAGCGAGGACTTTCTGAGCATCAGGAGCATTGATTTGCTCTGGAGGGGGTTGCGGAATTACAATGGCTGTAACCGGAGTGTCCTCGTGGATGGATTCATCTGCGCTGGTGTTTGAAAAGTGCATGATCTGAGATAATCAAGACGTACTTTCGACTAGTTCGACATCATCTGATGAAATCGATAACAATGTTTTCCTCAATCCTTCAGAAGTTGCCTGGTTTCCTAGTGAGCTCGGTTGCTTCAGAAAGATTGAGTAAAAGAGGATGTTACTATGGTCGAAACCCATAGCGCTTCCGCACTGTCACGAAACGTATGTTTTGCGCGCTTGAGCATCAGGAAATGAAAGGGTCTGAATATTGATCGTCGCTTGTTTTCTTGTTCAAGCTTCTCGTTCCGTTCGTTCAGGCTTATGAAACATGCTTTAGTATTCGCAACGAACTTTGCCTGATCTACTAACATGTAATACTGGTCCTTCGTCTCTTGGATTAACGGGCGATGGTTTTGTTCCATACTTTCGCACAAGTGGAGAATCTGTTCCATCTCCCTCAATGTGGCTCGTAGGTACACTTGACCTTTGGCCAAAGAGCCCTTTGTCTTGACCCTGATTGCAGGTTCAAGATCCTGAACAGTACCAAGGTTTCCTGGGATGAAAAGCAATGACTCAGATACCATGATCAAGGAGGGACATTACCTTGGGTAAATCTCAAGGCAGCTTTAATGGGGGGCCTCCAGCACCCCCCGCCCCTTCCTCTTTCGGTCCATCTACAACCGTGTTGTCAGCTACGAACGACGTGGTGATGGTCGCCGTGAAGTGTGGTGCAGAGTCTTGTAACGGTACCTCTGACGCTCCGACGGGACGCCCTCGATCGTGCACATGGTTGATCGTTTGATTAATCGGATTTTAATGCAGGGTCGGGGTGGGGGACGAGCGGCAGCACGGTTGGCCCGATGAACAATATCAATACCGCAGTAGATCTGATGTTATTTTTATCTTTTATCTAATTGTCCTAGCACCCGATGATCAAGAGCGAATAGGCAAATATGGGCTTCACGTGGCAGGACCGTCACGCGAAGCCCAAATAGAATCAGAAGGAGGCGCAGAGGCCGAGACCTGTAAGTACAAGGGCGCAAGAAGCCGATAATTTTAAAGAACAGAAAGGCGATTGAACGTCTGCCCACCATGGTCAATACTGTCAAAAGAAAGGTCTGTCGCTCTCCCACCTTGCCGCTCGCACGCTCACTCACCCCATACGTGTCCCAGCAGATGGCAGCGGGGTAAAACCCCGGGTCGTTGAGGCTGCGTGGTACCCCCGGATAGCTTGCCCAAGTTCGAAGGAACCTTCGTCATCCCGCTCCGCCCACCCAACGTCACCGGAAGTCTGCACATCAGTCACACACTCACCGTCACATCCAGGACGGGTTAACACGCTGGTGAGTTCCTGCTTTGCTTTTACTGTGCTTTTGCTCATACGACGTAGGAAGAGCACGGGTCCGGGTAGCTAAATTGGCTACCTCTACCCGCCCCTTATCATACCCGTACCCGTTTACTAACCCGTCACTCAGACGTGCAGAAGCGACTGCACAACACGCACAATGGTGCGCGCGTTGTGTTGTCGCTCCTACACGCCGACGAGGGCAACGCGGTGGCATCATCACGTCGTCGTGGCATGGTGCTGCCGCAGCACGCCACGTCGTCGTGTCATTGTCCCGTTGCGTTGTTCATCGTGCCGCGTTCGTCTGCGGTGTCCTCGTCCTCGTCCTCTTCGTCCTCGTCGTGTCGCCGTGGTCTAGTCGTCCGGTTCGCTGTTGCCGTTGTAACGCCCCTGTGTCGCCGATTGTCGCGGTGTCGTCGTCGTCATTGTCGCCGTTGCCGTTGCAACGCTGCTGTGTCGCCGTCGTCGCCGTCGTGTCGATGTGTGGATGTTGCGCGAGGGAGGGAGTAGGGGCGGTGAGATGGTGAGGACGAGAGCGAGGACGAGGACGAGGGTATTACTCACCTGAACCCGCCTTGTCGTTGTCTCGTTGTCGACGTTCCGTCCCGTCGCACCTTCATCGCGTCGTCGTCGTGTTGTTGTCGCACCGTCAGTCGGCGTTGCGCCCTCGTCACGTCGTCGTCTTCGACGAGGTCTGGCGGAGGGTGAGAGAGAGAGGGACAGAGAGAGAGAGGACTTACCCGTCGCCACCGTCACCGCCGTTGCGCCCTCGTCACGTCGTCGTCGTCGCTGGTGTGTGTGCGTGTCGTCGACGTCGACGTTGCGGGTGAGGAAGCACCGTGACGTGTCCGAGTCGTCGTCGATGATGTTGCGGGTGAGGCAGTGCGGGGTCGTCGTCGATGTTGTGGGTGAGGGAGCGTGTGTGCGGTGTGTCAGCGGCGACTACACAGTGTGCACCACGAAAAGCCGCTGCTGCCGAACAGAAAGAGCGGATGATTCCGCCATGTATCTCAAATTGGAAGAACAACAAGGGTTTCACTATCCCTCTCGACAAACGTCTGGCTGCCGACGGACGAGGTCTCCAAGATGTCCGTTTCTCTCATCATTCTCCGCGTTGATACTTGTATTCACGATTTCTCCTTCTCCCTAGGTGTCCATCGATGATAACTTTGCCAAGTTTTCAGACTCTGGCCCTGTTTATTGCCGACAGGCACTCCCGCGAGGAAGTCAGGCAACGAGCACTAATGCAACAAAAGCTGGCACAAAAATAAAAGGAAGCTACAGCTACAGAAGAAGGCCTTCGTCTTCTTGCACAACGCGCACGCCAGGAGCGTAGTGGCAACGTTCCATCGTCCTCGCGACCTACTGCAGAATCGCGTGCTGCCATCCGTTCTGCTTTAGGTGGCTACGGTAGCGAGTCAGAGGCTGAGTCGTCAGCTGCGCACAGTGAAGACGAAGAGGACGAAGAGGCTGCCACCGAACTGCAGCCGCTGCAGTCTACGGAGGTCTCAAGCTCTTAGTTAGTACTTAGAGGGAACTTAGGTACGTGCAGAATATGTTGTGGAATATATATTTCATTTGTCTATATCACCGTTAAATCGCGCACACGAGATTCCAAAAATTGCGCCTATTTATTTGGGGTTTGGGACGTCATCTTAAAGGAGCCAGTTCTGGTTGGGATCGCGTGTGGCTCGGCGGTCGTCGAGCATATGACTAGGGTTTGTACATTATGATGGTTTGTCAGAAATTAGCCGAGTGCGAAACGCTCGCACTCGGCTAAATTATAAACGTCTTTAGTCTCGGACCATCCGTTTTGGGAGCCGGATTGAGGTTCGGGTGTGTCGAAAATGCATGTGTGTGGTGAGCGCATGTAAAGACCGCGACGCAGAGGATCCATTGGACGTGGACGAGGACTCATGCTTCGATTTGGGTCTCGTCCTTCAAGTTGGAGGCACAGATCGAGACAATGCACCCGCGTCGCCCGCACCGCCACCACCACCACCGCCACCGTCGACCATCTTTCGACACCGACTCACGCCCTTCATTGCCTCGTCTCTAGCCCCCGAACCCGCCCACCCCGTTGGACGAGACGTCACTACCGCCCCGCACAGACACACTCACTTTCCCCGTCCCAACTTCCAGAGCCGGCGCCTTCTCGTCAAAATCGGACGCCGACTCCATAAAAGACGCTTCCCCATCTCCTTCCCTGTTCGCACCACCAACGAACCGTCCAACGATCACGATGGCTTGTTTGCACGCCTGGACCGCATCCTTCAACTCGCCCACACCCACCTTGGTGCGCACGCCGAGTGCAACGTTGGTCAGGATGGGCACTCGCATCACGTGCTCTGGCGGGAGCGCAGACAACGCACGCATATACGCTGCGAGCGCCACGGGAGAGTCGCCCCGCTTGTATGCGTCTGTTCCGGCGGACTTGTGAGACGTCGAGGAAGTGAGCGCCGACAGCGTGATGGTAGTGGTGAGCGTGCGGGGAGGTCGAGACCGTGGTTGTGACTCCGTCGATGGGTCGATCGATGTGGACCCAGCTGTATGATACTAGAGCGGGGGAAGAGGACTGTATCGAAGGTGATGGTGCCTGTGATTTGGGCTTTCCTACGCCGATTGGGAGATTGGTAGGCGGTTGTCATCAGCGCCGAAGAGATCGACCTCCTCGAGCGGTGGTACCGTGCGTTGACGGGCGAGAATCCCATTTCAATCAGCTGGCCGATGATATGTGGGGGTGGCGAAGCTGTGATGACGTGGGCGGGTTCGGGGATGGTGAATGCGAATACGAATGTAGCTAGAATACATGCGCATATATCAGCGGCAATTCGTCAAGCATGATGCGCCATACCACTGGCTTACCTAGATTACGTCGTCCTCCGGGACCGCGGAATGACCACTGAATGCGAAACGTATCCTCTTCGTCAGAATCGACGCCGCCGAGGGGTCCATCTTCGCGGTCGCCTCAGTGAGTGAGCGGCGGATGATTGTGGTGGTGGTAAAGGTTTTGAGGTTGCAACGTCGAAATCGTTGGACCGTCGTGATTAGTAAACTCGGACAGACCCGTGGCACATCGTCATTTTCTTCTCGGGTGACGTCGTCGCGGGTCTGGTCAAGTTGGCTACAGAGATTTTAGACGGCGCTCGCTGTTCTCGGCCGTGTGAGCACCTCGAGTCCGAATCCCAAGTTCTGTCGTCGATATGTAGTCGAGATTTGCCACAAGCCAGAGTCGGAAGAAGCCGATCAGACTATATACTTGAAGTAACGCGGTCTCTTCCGAATATTCCGACCGCCCTGTGACCGTTGGTGGATTCCTGAAATTCAGAGTTCGGGGAACTCCGCGGACGACGCCGCACCGTGCCGGAAAGTCCAACTTCCAGTCTTTCTGCAGAAACCTGGACCTGCCGTTCCGAAGCGGATGTCGGAAGTAGATGGGGATCGATCGACACTTCTTCCACTTTCCTCCTCGCTCTCGCGGTGACGACTAAGTACTACTGCTTCAAGTTCAGCTCTACGTTCCAGTGGGCCACAGTTCCTTCAACTCCGAACTACGCTCACGCTTAGACCTCAGATATGAAGACAAACAACACAGGCGGTTTTGAAAACAAACATCCGAGAGTTTCAGGATCCTTATCATTGGGCGGGCGAACGCTGGCAAGACGACTATCCTCCGCGCGTTCTGTAACACTACCGAAAACCCGGAGGTCTTTGATGGATCTGTGGCCACTTCCCATTTCTCAGTTTCCAGTCGTACTTCTGCTGGACCCATTTCTATCCGTTGTCCTGCTGCTTGCCAATGGATATCCTCGCCGCAACTGCAGGGCAACTCCCCGACTCTCCTGGATGCATATGCTACCGCCGCATCAGCCTTCTGCCACACTTGGCATGGTTGGGACTCTCGCTCACCGAGCGCCATCGCGTACTCGTTAAAGTGGCTCGTATAACACGAGAGGCCGCTGCCACTGCACTTGATGCTGGTCGTCCTGAAACAGCTGTGGAGTGGCTTCATCAGCAAACCAACCCTTGGCTTCACAGAACTGTGCAGAGTTGCACAGACCCACAGACCCTACAGAGAGGTACCTAGTAATACAGGCCTTCACAGACCTGTACAGACTAGCCCCTAACCCTACA
>JBBPPA010000949.1:0-15583 GCA_038091735.1 Leccinum pellstonianum
TGAAGAGACATCTGAAACAATTCAACTTACTTTTCAATACATTCCACCAGAATCATACCCAGCTCAATATGGACAGAGGAGAACTATTTAGGAAACTTCTATTCATCATAATACTGTTACTTTTGGTGATTTCACACTCTTTTCATCCATATTTACTTCATTGTAGACTTCGTAGTGCTCTGTGCTACTTTTAACCATCACCATTGGATTCCCCATGGTCGATAACCTTATCAAACTTTTCTCCTCAAGGTTCTAGACCCTTGTGGTCGTCCTACACACCTCTATCTTCTTTTCTTCGAGTTGTGGTTACTTTTCCCACAGTCGTGGCTGAGTGTGGCTGATTGTGGCTGCCAGTTGTTTGCCAGTATTTACAGCCACTAGACTTAAGCCTTGGAGTCCTCTGGTCTGTTTCTCTTGGTTACTCACAGTGGACTCCAGGTCAGTAGCTCATTGTTATTCGCTCAATATTATTCTTGGTTACTCACAGTGGACTCCAGTTTGATCCTAGAGTCGCTATTTAGTGGTTATCCCACTCTCAGAAGCTTCATTCGCTTATCAGGTTATGAGCCCTGAGCTCTAAGTCCTTATCACTCAAGATCGCCTCACATTGATGCTCTATCGACATCACCATTCGATTCCTCGTCCTCATTACCCCCCATCGACCAATTTTCAGGCTGATCCGACATGCAGATCAGTTGTAGTTGTCCTCGGAAAGCTTTGGGATCATAGTGCGCTCATTGCACGCTCATACCACTATACCATTCAATGGCCCTGACTTGAATACCTACAAACAAGTTCGACCCTCTTAGCCCAATTTTTTTCCATCATACCCCCTGCTATCGAAAAGTGTCGCTTTCGCACATCATCGTCTCTACTACCCATACAACCCCTCTTTGCATCACACACCTCCTACTTCCAAAACTCGATCGCTTTTTGCGCTGCATAGCTTTTACCTCCCAAAATCGACCCCTTCTTGCGCCACATAGCCACTACCTCCTAAAATCGACTTTGCTTTTGCCCCACCCCTCCTGTAGCTCCACTTCCTGATCCAGCCCTACCTCCTATTGCTCCTGGTGGCTTTCCTGCTGGATCTCCGATAGGTATTGGTGCTCGACTCCCTGCTAGATGAAGGAACCCACCTGGTCAATGGTGGAAGCTTGGTTCTGCGCAGCCTGATGAAGATGACTCAGATGATGTCTTGAACATTGCAGACATGAATATGGTCAAGTAATGTGGACACTACAAGAACTTGCCAAGATAAGTGGGAATTTCCATTGTTTCTTCAAGTCTGAGTCATTGTTATTTAACAAGTGAACTGCCAGTCAAGTGAAATACTGGTGGACCTTCCCAACTCAAACTTTGCTGCCCATAATGAACTGTTGGCATGACATCTAAGTACCATATAAGGTAGTTTGGCAGATTAATGACATACCTTGACATGATGAGATACTTGCAGATTTCCACCAGACATTGACTGCTCCCTCCATAGGCAATTTGACTGTTTGGTAGTTGAAGGTGTACTCACTTATCAATGGAATTATCCTAAGGATGTCAGGAGGGCTCAGACAATGAGAAAAGACTTAGAAGATAGATGCTGCTCAAAAATAAGCTACAGAGTTTTTATAGTCTACTGAACACTCAGGACAGCTAAAAAACTACAAAAGGAGGAAACACATGAAAATGAAGCAAAATTCAGGCTGTTGTTCTCGTTTCCCATGCTGTCTTCTCTCTCTTGTTGCCTGATGATGACCGATCAAGCTGGATCTCAAAATAGATAATCATGTTGTGCAGAATGGGACAACACTGCACCCAATGGACCATGTATTTCAAGTTTTCAGGTGTTCAAATGTGAGTCCAAAGTTCTTTCAATGACTAAAATCATCCGTGAACCTGAAACAATATTGAGTAAGTTCATGGTACATGATCAAGGTGAACTATATTGTGAGACCTTTTCTTCGTATTCACAGCCAGAGATACTTGTTGAAACACTACAAGACTTCCTTTAGCTCTTTGAAAACATAAGCCTTGAAAGTGGTGTCTGACAGGTACATATCTATTGCCATTCCATTTGGAAGTATCAATAGTGCTGCATAATGTTATTATTAAACAATGACCATGACACAATGACCACGACATAGTATGAATTCTGAGTCCAAGTTGGACTCAGGAACTTACTATTTTCTACTTTGCTTGATCATGGCTTGCAGCTACAAGTGACATTTGATCATATACCACCTTTTCCTCTATAGCCTCAGGATGAAATTTAATAGCTCGAGTTTCACGAAGTTGGGTACAAAAGCTCACATGCGGTTTTGATGATATCTATCCATTGGGTGTAGGCATGCTGTAGGGCTAATATGAATAAAGCTAAGGTATGTAAGTAGTTGTGCTGGCAAATGTGAGTCCTTAGACACTAATGAGACAGGCAATAAAATGGTAGAGCAGAGTGATTTAATAGAACCATCATGGAAAAGGCATAAGCATAAATGGAAAACTCCTTCCAAAAATTTCCTAGGTACTAAACCTGATGTTTCTTACTTCTGAGTCTTTGGTTGTAAAGCATATGTCTATAGTCCTCTACATCAAGGACAAACTCATACTCAACAAAAAACACACTTTTGTACTTCTCCTGATCGTATACATCGACACAAGACAATTATTTGATCAATATGATCAATCTGGTAATGAATTACCAGACATTGCTCAAGATCTACAAGATAGACTTGAAGATTTGAATGAAGAAGAAAGAAATCTTGATAATTTTCATTGAAGACATTCTTCTTATGACCATCCTTGGTTAGCTCCTCAAAGGGGACCTAATGAAACTATTCCTGAGTTCCAAGCTAACCTCATCAACATCATCCTACTCAAAATGTTAGAGAGGAACCAAAAACTTGAACTCGAGTATCCACTCGCATACCCATTCATCTGCCTGAGTCTGCTGCTACCAGTACTCTTTGCTCAACTCGGACCCTCGATGAGTCGACTTGCCCATACAGTGGTGTCTTCATGCTGAGCCATGTGGATATGTCGGGATAATGCCAAAACCAGCCCCCAAGCATTGAGCTTGAGGGGGAGTGGAATAGAGGCCCAATACGTTGAATGGAAGATGATTGTCTGATACAACTTGAACATAGAACATATGCAAGTTACAAATATTGATGATCCTGAATAGAGATTGCAACATACTACCTATTTACATATCTCAATGGACTGAGTCACTGATTGGATATATGATGCAATGATTAGTTCAGAACCTTGTTTCACGCATCCATCAGCAGTACCGCTGATAGGCAGTAGAATATAAAGCGCGGCGAAAAAATATAAGCATTTTCCCCCAATCCATTGGGAATTGGGTTGTGGAATCGGATTGTGCATGGAGGTAAGCAATGTTGATGGGGTCTGTTACGATCGTCTCGAGGGTGCCTTATGAATCTCTTTTCTCTTTCGCTACCGTTCCTTCTTCACTCCCATTTACATTCACCTTGTACCATAGACCCCAGTGATTTCCCATTTCATTCTATATCACTGATCGGTCCGCAAGTTCCCTATCTCTGATCTTATGTCTTCCTATCCTTGTTCCGACATTTCCCTATCTTCTGACTGATGATGATATCATTCATCAGTCATCGCTTACCGTGTAGTCTAGATCTCCGCAGCTTCTGACTCATTCCCTACTGCGGATGACTCCTCTCTTCCATGTGGTTCCACTGCCTTCCATCCCCTAGTACTTAAGGCCCTGTCTCATCTCTTGTAAACTTCTAAGCTAGAGCTACTTGGAATATCACTAAGTCTCCTGCGAATCCCCTCAAGTCCTTCGTCTCATAGTCCCTCTGAGCCTCTGCCCTCTCAGGTGTGTCTTAGTCCTAAATCTTCGAGTGACATGACTCTTAGTGAGTTCCTCCTTGTAAGAACACCTAGCCTTCCGGCTTCATCAGATGTTATGTCTACTCGGCCAATCCTTCGTCATTAGCCTTCATCTCCAAGTCTACATCCGACCCTACCCAGGCCAGGTGTAACAGGGTAAGTGCCAGCTATCTCGAACATTTGAGCAAGTTCTGAAATGAGATGCTGGCCTGGGGTTGCTGTTGTGAGTATCCTATCCACTTCATTCATCTTGAGCAAGGGAAATAATTTCTGAAGAATAAAGTGAATATGGAGAAATTGATAAAGTCACTCACTCCTTCCACATAGAATGGCCCTTCTCAAAATTGAATACACCATCAGGTTTTCAAAGGGTGACATGGAACATGATGGACCTGAGTTTCAAAGCTACATTTTGAACAATGACAGGGTCTTCCATTGGACATGTTCATCAACTTTTTTATGTCAGGGCACACCCACTCATTGCATTGGATACATTCCATTTCACATGATGGACATGCCCACTGAGTATGTCATTATGTCCACCAACTTATTTTGCTCACAACTGTATATATATATATTTCTGAAATTTAATCTAATCAATTTGATCCAGATAGATAAAATGTGGATAATACCAAAAAGGAATAATGTAGTTTCCTTTTTGGCAATAGATTTTCACAGCTTTGAATACAACCTCTGTCTTGAAATAAACATTCCCCTAAGTGCTGATATTAACCAATCAGAATGCTCATATTGCCAGGTTTTGGCCACCACAGTTGATCATATTTGTTGTAAATCACCGTTACCGACCGACCGCTCTCAGTCCAGAGCACAGTCCAGAGCAGTCCGGCCTCACCAACACAGAGGACTAAGACCAGATATACCGACACCCGGACAAAGGTCAGGTGATCTACCCATTAGCCCTTCTCCTCGACATCACTACATTACCATGGCATCACCACTGTCATTCCATTACTAGCCACTCACTTATATCATTATGTAGACATGAGATGTCATTTAGTATGTATGTAGGTAGTGTTGCTGCAGCTCCGGCTAATAGCCAGCTTAAGCCATAGCCAGACACATGGCTTAACCGAGCCACTCAGGAACCAAGCTCGCCCCGTGGCATGCGGCTCGGCTCGACTCGGCTAACCGCAGCTTTGTGGCTCAAGCTGGTCAGTCGATGGGCATGTAAGCCAAAGGTACATTGTGAACCTCTAAAATATAGAATGTACACTAATAGACAATACATGGCTGATATATTCTCTCTCGAGTCTCGACTTGGCAAAGATGGCTCGCATTTGAGACCAGAGTCACTGGACTATCACAGTACTATCACTCGCTCGCGGCTAACTGAATGGCCCGGATGTTGCTGGGCATGACTGACTCAGGTCCAAGGAACGGCAAGGTCTTGGGGCAGGGTCAACGTGTGCCATCCGATGATAGAAAACAGCACCATGTCTTGATGATATAGCGCGAGGCGAATTTGCCAAAGTGGACCTCATCGAACCTGCCAGGATGGAGGGAAAGTCAGCAAGGAGAGAAGTTCTGCAAGTATATATGTTCGGGAGAAAGCACAGAAGCTCACCTTGAAGTTGATGGAATTTGCGAGGGCCCTGGCTTCTGCCCGTTGCTCGATTTGAGGGGGCAGGATGGAAGTGGAGCCGAACATGATCGTCAATGGTGTATATGCGTCCTGGTAACGTCCAGACAATTTCAGAGAATGGAATGCACGAAGGAGTCTGACATACCTGAGCACAACCGTGACCTCGTCACCACCTCTGAGTTCTGTAAAGTAGTAGGCCATCTTGAGCTCGTACAGGAGCATCCATCCTTCAAGTTCGGGTCGAAGGGTGAGGGTTCTTGAAGTGTCGGTTGCACTTTCGATGTACTTGTCGCACTTCGAGTGGAACATGTAGCAGTCGGGGTTGGGCGCGAGTTGTTCAGCATCCAGAAGTTGTTGAGTTTACAGTAAGTCCTTAGTATGGGGACGGACAAGACAGTCAAGAAAGCAACGAGAAAGTGCGAAGTTAACAAATCAATGAAGTAAACAAATCACGTGACACAATCTATGACGGAGTCATCAAAGGACACTCAAACGCAAATGCACGATAGAGTAGAATGAGCAATACTACAAAAATAAGTCCAGGTTCTCGGCAACCCTGTCCCCCTCCTGCTCCGAAATGATCTTGATGACGTCGTCGAATCGACTCCCTGCTGTCAGCTGTGCCAAGGAATCATTGTCTGGTCTAACAACCATCATATCCTTTTGAGAAGTAATCCAGCCTCGCGTGAAATGTACTTGGTCCTTCTTCATCGCAAACTTCAACATTTGTAGCGCCTCCATAAGGAAGGGACTGATCCGATTGCATTTTTTCGTGTCTGTCTCGGCGCTCGAGGAAAATACGCGCTCGCATGGCACAGCAGATGCCTGGATTGGAAGGATGTCCATCGCCATACGGAAGATCGTTGGGAACCTAGCGGCTTCCAGCTATAGTTCCGTGTTAGCATCATTACAGTTTTGCGTTTACTTTTGAATACTTACCGGCCAAAATGCCAACGGATCCATCTTCACACTCGATAAAGTTGCGATGTAAGTGGAGAACTCCTCCTTGACTGATTGTGGCCCTTCTTCTTCATGTGATATTTGCATATCTGGGAGGCCGTACCAAGCCGCCAGCATCATGAAAGTGCGCGGTGGGACCATAGTGTTCAATGGCGCACGGTCCACACTGACACTCGCCGAGGCACGGTATTCACGTAACTATAGTGATAGGATGCCGGATCAGCTATATAAATAAAACGAATGTGGAAACACCTACCTTGTTCAAGATATCTGACTTTGCAGTCTCGACATCAGATGTCCAATGCTTTGTAATCCAAGAGAATCGGATGCACGGGTCCACAACTTTCACAAAAGAATTAGTTCGAACAGCAATAAGATGACTATGGAACTCACACATCGCATACGTGTACGTCTTGTTGTGGCGCATGAGGCTGTGGTACTTAGTTGCGGTCGGAAGCCCTTTGAGAATGAAGGCAGGCCCCAACCTGAGGGCAGGCAGGCGATGACGACAAATGCTTCCATTGGTGAACGAACGTTTCGTAGGCAGGAATAGTGCCGCCGAGGAGAGGGCTGCGTTCTCCGCACATCATCTGCTGAACGACAGACGGTACCTGTATCAAGACAGAGAAGTGTATGAGTCAGTCCCGTTGAATTATGAAACATGTAGACAAAAATACTTACTACGAGTGTAATCTCGAGATCTTCCAAGACTTCCCAATCCATGGCACTTAACTTATACTTGACCAGGTCCGCATTTCGGGGTGCAGCTAAGTGGTAGTCGATAGCCTGGGTTCATGTACTTCAGCTAGCAGAAGCCATTGCTAAATAGATCACATACCTGACGCAGTCCGTGAATGCAATTGATCATCTTGTACGTTGAGTCCCAATGAGTCCTCATGTCTAGTAGTAATTCGTGATTGGGGAGTTGAATCGGGTTGCCGTTTGGATCCGTGAAAACTTCTGCGTTGTTACCATTTTGGATTGTCTAGCGGAACGCTTCGTGTTGTTGACCTGAAACACGAACAGTGTTGATGAAAGTTCTTGCGAGGTTCACAGGGTCCCCTTGCATGGCGTCGATATACTCATCTCGATGGACACGTTCACCGCTGTTGTTGGACCACGAAGATGGGGTGTTGCTGAAGTTTGCCTGTGTGTAGTTGCTCAATGTACGTTGGACACAGAGATTGATAATGTGGGGAAAACACTGAATACGGTGCTCTTGAGCATCGTATAAAAATTCTCGCTCGGTGCTGAGGAGTTCAGAGAGGGAGCCTTGTCTGAACTTCCATTCTACCCCCAGTCCTCTTCTACTTCCTCCACTCGCGCTACCTCTTAAAGAACTTATACAGTTCTTTATACGCAGCCGAGGGGTTCGAAGAACCAAAATAGAGAATAAAGGGAATAAGGCTCTAGTAGAAACTTACTAGGGATGTATGAGCGAACACTAGGAAGTAACGATAGAAAGATATTTGAGAGAGTTGTTGATGAGTGTAAGAGAAGAAGATGTGGAAAATAACTTGTTATTCAATGGACGTCTTCGTCCATCTTATATACTACATGACTTGTTTGTACATGTTATGGTATATAGAATGTGGTAGAACAATATGGAATGTTCTAGCCAATAGCGTATAAGACTCGATATGTGATATATAAGCAATGAGTCATAAATGAGTCATAATCACGATATATGAGTCATGATCAGTAAGCTGATCAGTAAGCAAAGTAATAGGGTATGAGTCATCATAGAAAATGAAAGAATAGTCTAGAAGTAAGTTCTAGACTTGATGACTAAACAAATAAGTCTATTTGTTTCAACACCTCTCCCATTCCCGTGCTTGAGACTCCAGACTCCTCTAGACCAATTTCTCCTACCAACATTCGTGAATCCCAAGCCCTCCAACGAGCAATCGAAGATGCCGGTCTTGCACCTCCTGGTGCCCACAGAAACGATCCTCTCCCCATACCGATTTGTTGGCTGCCTCAACGAGTACGAGGAACACCTTCGGATCGAGGAGACGGACGTGATGCCAGACAGTTCAGTGATGTGGCTCTATAGGTATCCCATGCCGGGAACCTACATGACCCCACTGATGGACCGTAGTCCAATCTGGTGGTTCACGACCTATCAATTCCATAGACCCATTTTTTCGATTTTTGACTCGGACAGGCTTTGTTTCCTGGTTGTTTTCAATTGGCCGGAGATTGATGCTTCTATGTGCATGCATCATGGGATTCGTTTTGTGCTGTCTTTCAAGCATGAAACCCTCTTCTCTTTGGCCACTGACATTGGCTACACTCCACCATCGTTGACATACAATGATCCTGCTGCTGCTGAATGCCTTGCTCACAACGCTGGCTTCGAAGTCATCTGCCGTGATGAGTTTCCCTGGGAACAATCTGACGTCTCTCTCTTCATTCATGGGAATCTTAAACCTAATTTCCGCTACACGGGCTGTATGCACACACCCTGGAGCGAGAATCCCAATGACGCAGATGAGTTTCACCAGGAGATCCCTACAATCCAGCAGTGGAACAAGGAGTTCGATAAAGAGATGAGGAGGAGATTTTATCTACAGAGACCGGAGTGGAAGTTTATCCACGCCCTTCTTCTCAACCCTCTTTCAACCGATTGGACCTATACTAATCTCGTCAACCTCCAGTACAATCCCAAGCTGACCACTCGAGACATCTCCACTACCATCCTTTGGAGACCTGCTGGTGGCAATGACGATGATCCCGGATTGGCAGATCAACAGGAACTTGAGGATCCTCAACCTCGAGTCCTGGAGATGCCACTACGGCACTTATGCAAGAGACGCTGTACTCTCTCCAGTTTGGCCCCTACCTCCTCACGAAGGTCTTTACGTGAGAGAGCGGTTGCAAAGACTCGCTCAGAATATCCATGGCACTGACTTTGCCCATACATACAAGTTTCTCGATATGTATGACCTTCTTGCTATCTTTCCTTATGTTCCTTGCGATGATCCTAGTTATGATAAAGTAGATTCTGATCCCTACTCCGTTCAAATGCCTAATCCGCATTTCTTTGATTCCCTGCATCTAAAAGTGCAGACTTACCTAGTGTTCTGCACTAGAGACGAATCACCTTCTATGACCTTTGTTTCCTCTCTGGAAGCATCGGAACTTTACCGATATTATTATTGAGATCGTAAAAGGGAACGGACACTTTATTGGGATTCACAGAATCGAAAGACTGGATCACCTGCAGAGAGAACAGATCGATATTGGCGCAAACATTACTCCTGGAATCCTGATGCTCAGGAGGAAGGAGAGAAGGAATCTGTCTTGTTGGATTTATCAGCTTTGACTGAAACCGATCAAGAGACTGGTTCAGATTCAGACTTGGATGTTTCTGTTTCTTCCTCCTTATTCCCAGATATGTCTTTCATTTCTGAGGATATGGTTGCTTACACTTCTTTTGACAGTTTGTGTTTATCGCTTATAATTTGAGCTGGTGTTGACTCTTCGTGAGATCCCCCTCATTTTGTAAAACACTATGGCTACAATCACACCCAATGACTTCAAAGTCAACACTGGTCTTGTTTCAAGAATTTCCACTCTTGTTGGTGAATCCAATTATCATGATTGGGTTATGGCGATCACTGGTCCACTCCAAATGCTCGATGGCATGAAATATGTCGACGGTTCTTATACCTTTCCTACTGTTGCACAAGTGGATAGAGAACCTTGGAAAACCATGGATCGCAAGATCCTTGGTCTTATCCATTCCACCGTTGCACTGAACATTCAACACACCATCAGCTGGACCTATTCTGATCCTGCCACAAACCCTTCACTTGCCAAGACTGCTTGGGATGCGCTGGCTGCCCTTTACACTAAAAAGGGAATTGCTGCCATGTGTCAACTCTTCGAGACATTCAACAACTTTCCTGTGAATGCTTCAAAGATCACAGAGAGTCTTGGAAAGATGATGGCACTCATCAAGCAGATGGAAGGTGCGGAACTAACCATCCCTCATCAGGAAAAACCTCCGCTGGATAATTTCAGAAAATATCATATATTTTCAGTAAATGTCTGAATGACCATGTTTTGTCATGTTTTTTCATGTTTTTCCAGCTGCTAATCATATTCACTTTGGC
This sequence comes from Leccinum pellstonianum, assembly GCA_038091735.1. Lineage (NCBI taxonomy): Eukaryota > Fungi > Basidiomycota > Agaricomycetes > Boletales > Boletaceae > Leccinum > Leccinum pellstonianum. Next base: position 10,552 of record JBBPPA010000949.1, read on the forward strand.
ACCTTCATTGAGAATACAATTATAAATATTTTTTTCTAAATCTAAACAGCTACATTATATCTAGCATAAGGTAGACAACATGTGAAACCAACAAATGTCACATGCCAATGATGTCATTATGAGTGACATACATAAATATTAGAGATTTGATTAAATGCAGTACATTGAGGCCAAAGCAAATACATTAAAACACATATTATAGACTATCCCTTACCTCCAATTTGGCACTACACAAAATACAGTTATTTTATGGTACATATGTTGTTTTTTATACCATACCTGTGTCTACAAAGTTAAATGAATGAAAACAACACAGTAGTTCTTGAGATCGTGCAGTTGACCTCTGTCACACCAGTTGTCCCTCAATGAACACTTGCCGAAGCAGTGTTTAACAAACACAGTGCTGGGAGTAGGGATAGTAGAGGTTTATCAGATGATCTTTTTGCTTTTTTGATGTGTGCTCTGATTGAACTGAAATCCTCATTTTTTTTGTTCACAATGGGTATGTTGGGAGATAGACTATCTGAGTTCTCACACTCAGCACAGCATGCTGGCCCCACTCACCAGCAATCAACATAGACAGGACATGGAAAGGACATGGAAAGGATAGTGACCAGAGCTGCCTGGCAGAGCATCTAAGGCAATTTCAACCATCAATACATGATGATGCTGGCATCATGCAATATCTATTCATATACCACAGTGTAATGAAGTCAATGTAAGTGTGGACCATGACTGATGGTGTAGCGGTCAGTAACACTGCAGGGAATTGGGCTGATGTAAGGTCGTCTGTTCAAGTCTCACTTGTGCTGTTTTTTTTTGTTCATTTTCTTGTGCAAGTCTGAGTTTCAACCCTTCACTTAGCATTTTGCACTGTCACAAGCTGGTCACTCCATGTGACATTTGTTGGTTTTGCATGTCAACTACCTTATATTCTGGTGGTCTTCAAGGTTAAATGGGTTCAATTGAAGGAGAAATGAGCAAGATGTAAAAGGGTGCCAAAACAGCATGACTGCCAAAGTTGTTGTACAGTATATTATGGAGAGAGAGAGTGGATTAAAGTTGCAGGGTTCAAACAGAACACCACCACACACTCTCTCATGGTTAGCCTACTAGCCTAGAGCCTGTCCAGAAGTGCCCATAGGGCTATGGTATCTATGTTTGTGTCCCAACAAACAGTAACTCACAGGTAAATTAGACAAAATTGTAATTGAATGGCATAACTAGCCGGAACGAAGTCTAAATGGATAAGCCAAGTCATCTAATAATTTCTTGCACCTCCCTCCCCTTTCCCCTTATGCCCCATAAGCCCCAATTGGTCTTAACCATGACTCGTGGATCAAAGTCAGCAACCTCCCACTTCTCACTTCCGAATGGATTTTCCCCAGGCACAATCACCCATTCGAACTCATCAGCAACATCAGGGACCTGATCGAGGGATCGGATATCACGTTCAATATCTGCTGGCGAGAAGCCCGTGACAAAGATTGGACATCTAGTAGCAAGAAGGGCAGGGACAACTGGACCCCATTCGGTAGGCGAGGCTATTTGTAAGCAGGGGTTTCCACTGAGCTCTGATATTGATGATGGTGACGGAAAGCCAAAGCCGGGAGAGAATAGGAAGAAAAGATCGGTATATGGATCAAGGGTGTCCTGAAATTGCGCATGGACTTCCTTATAGTTGGCCTGCATTCCAGTGATTGTCAGTTGCGGAGAGTATGGGACCGTGTACGATGGGACCCCGTAGAGCTTGAGCGATGAACGAGTCCGTTTCAGAGACACGATCGGCTTCGGAGTGGGCGGCTCGTAAACGTTGGGAACGTACAATGGCTGTTGCTCTTCCTCTGGACTGGGCTTCGCCGCGGCGGAATCACCCTCGGGAGATTGAGTAGAGGTCTGTGCTCGAGGTCCCAGTCCGTTTGCTAGCCTCGGGAGGGATACTTGTGGCCCAATGAAATACAAATGGAAATGACAAGACGGAAATAGCATGCAGAGTTGTTCCCAAACATGGGGAGGAAGTGAGGACTCTGCGCGTGCTCCGAGAATAAATATCCTGATTTGAGGCTTGGTAACACCCGCTTCTTCAGTGTCCGGTGAACCGGGAGCGACATGCAGTGTCGTACGCAATGCTATTGTGTAAGTTGGATGTTCAATGTTCAGTTGTGTACTTGAGTGACTTTGGATTGACTTACCGGCCAAAGACCGGCTACCTTCAGGTGTAACGCGGTGATTGTTCAGGGTCAATCCACTGTTCTGATGAAGAACAGAACCGATGGTGATCGGATAGGTGAGCAGCTTGCTTGCATGCCTCCTGGATCGTTCGGTATCCATCGAAGAGAAACCGCGCGTATACCAAAAGAGATCCCAGTTAGCAAATGAGATAGCTTCCTCGTATGCTTGTGGTCCTTTTTGGAGACATCAAACCTATGTATCTGGGAACTGTAACACCGTACGCACCTGGCAGCTCGAACTCGTGCATTTTGCGACCACTCCGAAGATCATGCTCGTCCTCGTTGACCTCCCTAAGACGTGAACAGAATTTTGCATGATCCTCGTCTATTTCCCAATGCTCTCCGGTACAATGCGTTGGCCAACCGCAGTCAGGACACTCGAACTTGACGCCCAGCGGTTTTGTTTCGGCGGCACCACCCGTGTGACCGGCATGACTGGACGCGCAAACTGGGCATGGAGCGAGAGAGCGAATAGCTTCTGCGCGAGCCCTGACCGCAGGGAATGGGGATTCAGAGAACGAATGGAATAGGTCATCCTCGTCAAGAGTTGTTCCAGACGCCGCCGGTTTAGATTTTCGAGCAAAGCTGAAAAAATGCCTTTGTGCCCGGAATCCTTGAATATAGGCACAAGGATTTGTAGCCCGGGGACGTAGTGAAGCACCGATGAGCGAGAAACGAGAACGAAGGCATACAGACATCGCCCCCAGTTTCAGGAAGGAGAGTTCAAGCACTGTCAACTTTCCCTTAGTAGCACACGATACGGGCCGGGTCGTAACGTTCTTACGTCATCGATCTGACTTCTTCCACGCCACCACTAGTACTATGGCAGCAAGAACAGCTACAATTTCCAGGAAAACAAATGAAACGCAAATAGACGTGTCTATCAATCTCGACTGCATACCGGGTTCTGGTCTGGCGCAGAACATTGACATTTCAACGGGCATTGGCTTTCTGGACCATGTAGTGGTCTTTCGGTATTCTGATCACGGAGAGACTAATCAGACTGATTATTCAGATGTATCATGCTCTGGCAAAACATGGAGGGATGTCGTTAACCATGAAATGCCAAGGAGATCTGTGGATCGATGACCACCACACTGCAGATGAGTATTCCTTTCTTGCTGAGACGCGAGGGTCCTATGATCGACACACAAGATAGTGCGATCGCATTAGGTACCGCTTTAAAACAAGCCCTCGGAGAGATCAAAGGCATCAGGCGGTATGGCACAGGATTTGCGCCGCTCGATGAGGTATGTGATTACTGTTTGAATATAAGTTGTCTTGTGGCTGAGAACATACATCGTGCCAGGCACTTTCCAGAGCAGTGATCGACATTTGCTCTCGTCCTTATTGTGTTACCGAACTCGGATTGAGACGCGAGAAGATCGGAGACCTCTCGACAGAGATGATCCCCCATATTTTTCATTCTTTTGCAATGGCAGCTGGAGTGACCCTCCATGTCGATGTTATTCGGGGAGATAACGATCATCATCGGTATGTTTTCCAGCCGACAACCTGTATGACTGCCCATGATGGTCCCAGATCCGAGTCCGCATTCAAAGCGTTGGCACTGGCGATCAAACAAGCCATTGAACGGACCGGTGGGAACGACATACCAAGCACGAAGGGTGTGCTTTAAATCCAAATATTACCTCATCAACGCCATGTCCTACCTAGCATTCTGCCATCCTCATGTTTGACGGGGTGTAGAAATATGGCATACTCGTGAACCAGTGGGACATAAAACTAAGCAATGTTGAAATGGAATACATATGAACAGAAGGACTCGAACCACCCGAGAACTGAATCAAACATATACTAACTCGCATTCACGACCAGAAAATGCACCTCTTTTCCGGTGGAGGGTTCAACTACATGGAGGGTCAAACAGGCGTATTTTGGGAGCATATAATTCCCTTACCTTGGCCCATTTCGGACATTTGAATGCTTCAGCGAATTCAGGGATGTTGGAGACCGTGCCCTCCGCACGGTAGCGATTCGGTGAGTGAGGGTCGGTTCGAACTCGTTGCACCTGAAAGGGGAGGTCAACGAGCAGTCCAAAGCTCCGGAAGACTCGGCGGGTATACTCACCGCATCTGCTGGTCGGTTGTTCATGGCCCACGTACGAGCAAAGGAAATGAAGAACAGTTGTTCCCTGCATATGGTTGATACGGGACATTCTGGAGGAGACAGGGCAGCGCCTCACCTCGTGTAATCCAATCCTGGTAGCAGATATTCGTGACCAGCATCATACGAATCTTCGTACTGAGCTTTCCACGCGCGGTAAGCTTGAATAAGGCCAGTATCGCCAATGTTTTCGCCCGATGTGCTGCAGACCAGGTCAGCAATTGCTGCCGCATTTTTGGTCACGAACTCACAGATTGCCCTATTAAATTTGTGCGTAAAAGAATTAGACACGAATGAATGTTTCGCACTCACGTTGACATTTATGACACCGCCTCTGCCATCATCGATAGTGTACTCTGTCTTTCGTCAGAAAGTTCGAGGCACGATAATCGAAAATACGTACCGGAATATTGTTCGACAATGCAGTCTTGACGAATTTGATAAGCATCGCTCGTTTGACGAGTCCACCACTCTTCCAGCATCCCTTGTTGATTGTAAAGGCGACCAGCGGAGTCGAAGGCGTGCTACCCGCCCATGAGTTGTCGTGTGAACGGAGCAAGCAGAGGCACCAACCGTAAGCTCGTGGGCAGCAATCATGCCAAACGAACCATATGATAGATACCCTGGCCTGAGTAACAATGAGAATAAAATCGTCGCAACTATTCTGCTACGCA
>JBBPPA010000950.1:0-15577 GCA_038091735.1 Leccinum pellstonianum
GGCATTATAGGCTTCCTAACATACCAGATCTACCCGGGCTCGATCACTGGATGAAGACTGGTATGGCCTCCCACTCTGCGTGGTATCGACGACCAAATGGATTTGGTCATCGAGTGTTGGTGGTTGGGAATGGCCCTAGCGGCAACGACATCGCTGTTGAGATGCGCAATCACGGCCATACTGTCATTCACTCTGTAACGGGGTCTATTCCCAAAGACGAGGAAGATTTCAAGCTGAGAGGGAGAACTCTTCAATTTTACGATGATGGTCGAGTCCTCTTTGAACACGGCATCGTTGAAGAAAACATCGACCACTGCATCTTGGCAACTGGCTTCCAGATAGACTTTCCCTTTTTCGATGAAGATACAATCAAAATCGGCGACGTTCCCTTTGCCAGCGAACCAACCATTCCGCCCGATTTCTATAATTCACGCTTCCACGTATTCCCCCTTGCTAAAAATCTGTTTCCGTTACAATCTCGTTACCCTCCATCATCTGTGGCCTTTATGACACTTGGCCAGAAGATTGTACCGTTTCCCATCGCAGAAGCGCAGGCGCGTGCCATAGTACGGGCGTTTGCCGATCCTGCATCACTTGATCTGAAGCAAGAGGCGCACAATATTCTTGCAAGATCGCGCGCTCTCATAGCAGCAGGAGCTTCGTCATCTCGGCAGTTTGCCAAAGACTGGACCCGCTTTGGGGGGACGGAGCAATGGGACTATCGTGATGAGCTTTTCACGTATGCTGCGGAGTCTGGAGACTGTCCTGCGACGAAAGTGACGAATTGGGAGAAGGATATGTTTGAGAACACGGTTGTATTGCGAGCCGCGTGGGTAGAGTTGGAGAGGATGAATGAGTCACAGAAGTGGATAGACGGTGTTGGTGAGGGAGGTATACAGGAGTGGGTAGATATGATGTACCGGCTATTGCGACACGCCCAAGCCTGACTCGGAGGCACCCTCTAGTAGTAAGTAGATGGTTAGTAGAACGTCACGGTATTACTCCCGCTAATTCAATTTACCGCGTGCACTCCCTCATCGGCATCTCGGCATGTCAACCGATCACTCTCACTCTCACCCACGGATTGTCAGGTGCCAATGTATAACTAATTCTGGGGGGGAGCCTTGGCCCCGCTCCGAGTCATAATCGACTCCGTACGCACCGTTTTCAGACTTCTGCCAAAACCCCATCCTCGATAGTACTATCATGCCTCCAAGAGACCCTACTCCAGGCCAACTAAGCGGCACCCTCCTCATCCACGGGGATGATGCCACAGGCACTGCAGAGGTTGCACCATCCATATCAGTAACATCTAGCAAGTATCCCTCCTTTTACGACTAGGCTTACTCGTCATTGACATCTCATAGCTTTCCGGAGATTCCCCGATGACGAATCGAACGGCCTGGGTGCGATGGACCCTAACAGACATGTGTATTCTCGGTACTCGCAAACCGTGGCCTCACGTGTGGACGAACTTTTGGGCAAAATCAACGTATGTGTCTGTTGGGTACATGTCCGCACAGCAACAAAACATCATCCGTCTTCTAGCACGGTCACGCCATCACGTATGCATCCGGTTTGGCCGCCGCTTTCTCGGTGAGTCCTAAACGTGTGATATGTAAGCGCACGTTCGCCCATTTATCCCGTATTACAAGGCTCTCGTGCACTTTAAGCCGAAGCGCATCGCTATCACTGGAGGATACATGGGTTGCCACAGTGCTATCAACATATACATGAGAGAAAGATCCGAAAATACTTACATCATTGATCTCGACGATGAGTATCAGGAAGGTGATCTGTGCTGGCTCGAAACCCCACTAAACCCTACGGGTGAGTCTCGGTGAGTCAACGTCCACGGTTTATCTATGCTGTACATCTGACGGCCAGAGCCAGCGACATACAGCATTATGCGAACAAGGTACAAGGGAGCGCATGTCCGAACTCAACCACACTCACTCCTCATATATTAGATACATGCCGTGGGTGGCAAGCTATTTATCGACTCAACCTTTGGGCCTCCCCCGCTTCAATATCCTTTCAAGTTTGGTGCCGATTGCGTTTTTCATAGTGGTATGTCATTGGAATCTGAGATTTCACATTCACAAATTCGAAATATTTCCAGGGACAAAATATTTCGGAGGTCACTCCGATCTCCTCTGTGGGATCTTGATCGTGAAGACGGCTGAAGAAAGAGAGAAAGTAAGCATCTCATGTAGTTTTTTTTCAAAATTGTTGCTTGACAATCTATGCTTAGTTATGGAATGACCGTGTGTATTTGGGAAATACGATAGGATCATTGGAGTCGTGGCTTCTTCTGCGATCTCTCCGTACGATGCATCTCCGTATTCCGAGACAGTCAGCCAGCGGAACCGAAATCGCTCAGTGGCTGCACAAAGCTGCTCTTGTCCCAGAAGGCCAGGAATTCGACGGGATTCCCGGCGGCGTCGTCACGAAAGTAACGCACTCTAGCTTACAGGGTACTGATGCACGAGGCTTTAACCCGGCTTCGCAAATGGAGGGCGGGTACAACGCTACCTTCTCTATCCTCGTGCGTCCGATTCATGTCAATATGAAGGTAGCATGCTGACGTGAAAATGGACAGCTTGCACGACGCGCCCAAGCAAATGCTCTCCAGCATAAACTCGAATACTTTGTGGTGCGTTGAAGACATGCATAGTATTGATCCCTGAGTTGATTTGTATCCAAGCCTGCAACGAGTCTAGGGGGTGTGGAATCGTTGGTTGAACACCGTATTAGGGCGGATCCGAAGGAGAATCCTCTCCTTGTCCGCCTGAGTATTGGGGTAGAAGAGGTTGAGGAAAGTCGTGAAAACGTCACGTTCTTCACCAGGATGCTGATTTGTATTTGTGCACAGGATCTAAAGGATGACCTACGTAAAGCGCTTCAGGCTATTGCGAAGCTGCAGTGAGGTGACCATCTTGAGAGGTAACCCACGAGATCAGATATTGCTACAGGTTTGCGAGTAACAAAGCAAAGAATGGTTGATTCTATTTGAAATCTTAGTCGCGTACTCATCATGAAGTGCCTATTTTCACCCAGATAAAGTCTGACCTCCACCGCAAACGATCATTGCGTTTGTAACCGAACCTGAATGAAATTACACATATTTTAGACCTCATTTGTGAGGCGGTGAGCAGATTCGATGAAAAGTGAATCATGATTATCGAGGAGTCCCAATGATGTCAATACCCAAAATTACTCACAAAATTTCACTCTTCGGAAAACACGTTGTCCATGACATTAATGTCTAGTTGACGAGCTTTCTCGACATAACCCAAGGCCCTTGTTTGTTCGGATTTATTTATGGTCAGACCCAAAAAAAAAATGGAAGCGTGTCTGCTACGGGAGCCTGCCGTCTTGCAAATCTTGGGATGACCGATCTGTAAGTACTGGACGCTGCGAGATCTGCATTTCGGCCGACATGAAACTGGCCTTCCTAGGGTAGAGACGATCACAGGATGAAAAGAGCTTGATTATTTTCCCACGCTGTACTGACTACCAAGCCGCGTCATCTATTCACTTGTCTTGATCGCTTTCATCGCAACCATGAACAGTCTCATTCAACGGTTTGCAGATTCAGGTGCAGCATACAACTTGCAAAAAAGGAGCGCCTCCATCGTAGACGGCGACGACGATTGCTCCGATGCTATGTGGGGGTCGCTCGCCGGCTATGGTAGTCTGCCCAAAGGTGTACCGAGTTTCCTCGTCCCGCAGCTCCCAGACGTAAGTCTTCCCTTTCATGTAACGTTTATCGTTTCATCCCAGCAAAGCCAGCTGCATTTTTGAGGCTACACACGGACGATCACGCGGACCCATCGTGCAGGATAAAGATCCAGCACGGAACCACAACCTTGGCCTTCCGATTCCAAGGCGGCGTCATTGTCGCAGTTGACTCTCGGGCTACTGCTGGGAGCTACATAGGTGAGATCCAAACGCCGAGTTGGTTGGTGCGACCCCTGATACCTCAGACGTTACTTAGCGACTGGTACCATCAAGAAAGTTATAGAAATTAATCCTTACTTGCTGGGAACGATGGCTGGTGGCGCAGGTATGATTCCACAATATCTCTTGTTTGTCCGTGGATTCACCCAGCCGATCAGCCGACTGCCAGTATTGGGAGACGTACTTGGGAATCCACTGTCGCCTCCACGAACTTAGAAATCGCGAGCGGATCTCAGTGTCTGCTGCCAGCAAATTCCTCAGCAACCTTGTATACAGTTACAAGGGCATGGGTTTAAGCATGGTGCGCTCCTTGTCAGCTGCTGATGAACTACCTCTCACACCGAGGTCAGGGTACAATGATCTGTGGCTGGGACAAAACAGTGAGTCTATGCAGCTGCATATTGTTCTTTGACGATGGATTAATCCCTTCAAGGGCCCTGCAGTGTTCTATGTCGACTCTGATGGCACGCGCCTTAAAGGAGATCTCTTCTCCGTCGGATCTGGAAGCACGTTTGCGTACGGTGTGTTGGACCAAGGGTACCGGTGGGACCTCACAGACGAGGAAGCTCAGGAACTTGGAAGGAGAAGTATTTACGCTGCGGCTCACCGTGATGCATTCTCGGGAAACTCGTGTAACCTCTACCATGTCAAGGAAAATGGTTGGCAGTTCATCGGTATGTCTGGAATGAGAGATGGTCTATTCTTCCTCTGACGTCTGATAACAGGCAACTACGACATCACCAAACTGCATTTTGACGGTCCTGATGGAATTGCCGGTAAGGGATATGGATATGACGTCCGTGTCGAGGGTCAAACCTCCACGAACGCGCCTGCGGTCGAAGGCCAAGTTTGATGTTGTATTGTGCAATGTAATATGTCTTGGAGTACGAAATTGTCGGATGTTTTTTGCTTCTATCGCAACGACGTAAACGACAACGCTGACGGTGATTTGGTTGTGCTACCCATGAAACGCTTCTTTGCAAGGCAATCCGCAGCCCCGAAGCCATCCGGGCTACCTGATAGAGTCGGACCAGTGCCCGACCATGACATGGCGACAAATGTTGGCCTGCAGCCAAGCTTCGTCCTTCCCCCCATTCCTCATCCCCACCCATACGAACGCATCGCCATTATTGCCACAGATGAGGGTCTGGTCATGCGCCCTCATCTGCCAGGGCCCTCGCATTCCGCTTCATACGTCCGTGTCTCCTGGGGCAAGCATCCAAAGGTTCAAGAACTTCAGTATCATAGCAGCGACTCATCGATCGACTGGAAGTCTGCCGTCGTCGTATACGGCATAGTGGGCATCATGGATCTCTTCAATGGTATAGAATTGTAATCCGTGATAGAGGACTTTATCTAAGTAGCGACCTTGACAGCATCATATATGCTAGTTATTATCGCGCGGTCGCATGTCGGGTCTCGTGAGTCGACAGTTCCTTTTTTCGTTGAAGTTGAGACTCATTTATTTTATATTGTCCAAACAGTGTTCGACGACAGCCGTTCTATCTATTCTGTCAAGTCTGTTCGTGCGATCCCTTTGATCAAAGACCGTGCCCAGCATGTGCTTGATACCATCGCGGTTCGCATGTCACCCTCCCGCAGCTCCGATGATATTCAAGATTTGACCTCCGAAATGGATGAGTCCACAAGTAACGCTCGCGTCAAATTCGCCGACGAGAACGATGTGAGGATCATGAGCCCTGAACTAGGCACTGTCGGCGATACCCATGCCGAAAGTCGTCTCTCATCACTCCCATCTTCCGGAACGTCGACCCCAACATCGAGCGACTCTTCGGCAAGCCCCAATGTAGTGAAAGTGATCGCGAACAGAATGTCATTTTGGTCAAGACGGCCCCAGCCTACCTCAGGCTCGACACACGACTCGGCCACAGGTCCAGACGAAAGCCAGTCTCTGAACTTGGATTCTATCGTCCAAAGCGCTCAAGGGGAGACTGCAGCAGTCATTGATACGATCATAACTTCCACTGCACCACCTCCGGAATCGGTGGAAGAACGACACACGGAACTTGAAGATAGGGTGGTTCGGGAATGGATCCGGGAGTATGTCAAGGGCTGCATGTACTTTGCCTATCATTTCGGTAGGTAACTTGCCCTCAGAATGTCAACGAGTCACTGAAAATTTAAACAGATATAACGAGGTCTTTGCAGAACAAGCATGACCAATTTGTGCGGTCGCGCACGGAAGAGAACTTGCCTGCCAGGCTCAATGCCCTCCCTCCAGACCCCTCAGCTGAGAACCCAGACCTGAAAGTTGATCCGCTTGTCGAGCCACATTCTACGCTTCCGCTTTGGAGACGTGTCAACCGAGAATTCTGGTGGAATGAATGGCTCGCGAAACCCTTTATAGATGCAGGAGTACGTACCATCTACAAACAGGTGATGAAGCTGATAGCGAATACTTGCAGATGCATTCATATGTGTTGCCGATTGTGCAAGGATACTTCCAGGTATCATCCTTCGACCTCCCGATGGATTCCGATGCGTCGGAGCGTGACACAACCTCACGCGTGGACTACATGATCGCATCTAGACGCTCCAGATATAGAGCCGGACTTCGTTATCAACGGAGAGGTGTGGACGAAGAGGCTCACGTGGCGAATTTCGTCGAGACGGAGACAGTTATGAGAATACAGGTAGGTCATGGTGCTCGACGCAGAACTGCGTTTTGTTTACATGCAAGCAGAGGAACAGCATAGCGAATGTATTCAGCTTCGTCCAAATCCGTGGATCGGGTATGTAACTCACCCTCGAAGATAGACATTGTGACCTAGCTTCGACAGTCCCGCTTTACTGGACGCAGTCTGGATACAGTATGAAACCTCCACCTATCCTATCGCCAAAGTCCACACCTGAGCAAAACTCGGATGCTATGAAGAGACACTTCCGGCGCACCATTGATGCCTACGGATCGCATGTAAGCTAGCTTTAACTGTTCGCCTATATGCTGTTCTGATTTGCCACCACCATTAGACGATAGTAAACCTTGCAGAACAAACAGGAAAGGAGAGCGCTCTGACCCACGCATACAAGTCGTACGCGAAACAGATAGAAAACAAAGACATCCAGTTGGTGCTACTCTCCATTGTGTTGTTTGCTGATTTGACGACTGTTTAGTTATTGCGAGTACGACTTTCATCATGAGACACGAGGGATGAAGTGAGTGGCTAAATTCTTGCAACTCGCGAACCATACATCTCATTTGAGACAGATACGAGAATCTTTGGAAGCTTATCCATAACCTAGAGCGAACGTTTGAAAGCCATGGGTGCGACCAGTGATACCTCTTCTGCACTATTCTCCGCTCATTCTTAAAAAGGTATTTCTGGGTTTCTGACAACGTGTTGTTATCGAAACAGAAGGGTGTTTTCCGCGTCAATTGCATTGACTGCCTGGACAGGACCAACGTCGTTCAGGTATGATCATTCACTTTTTGTGATCGCTGTACTCAGTTCCCTTGTTAGTCTGCTTTTGCTCGTCACGTTCTTGGTATGCAAATGGAAGCTGTTGGACTTACGATCGAGTCACAAAGTGGACGATCAGAGATGGACACCGTATTCAATAATGGTTTGTGTCAACATGTGATTCATCGCGCATCCGGACTGACATTGGACAGTCTGGGCTAACAACGGTGATGCCGTTAGTCGTGCATAGTGAGTCCATCTCGCTCGACACCAAGTTATAGGCTTATGCACTTTGATTCCAGTGCCGGAACTTCGGCCCTAAAAGTAAGTCGCTCTCTTCGCCACGCAAAATTCGTGTGCTCACCCAACTTTGCAGGGCGACTTCACCAGGTAACCTCCACATGTCAGTGATCACATCCCCCTCTGAATCTCCGTCAGGACTGGGAAACGAGACCTCGGTGGCCTTATCAACGACGGTGTTAATTCCTTGACAAGACTGTACAGCGCCACGTTTAGCGACTGGTTCTGTCAAGCCGTAATCGACTTCATGCTTGGATATAGGACTATCTCTGTCTTCTCAGAATTCCTTCTCAAGTTGCAGTCAACAGACCCGCGTGAACTCATTCGCTTGTCAAGAATCCGTGCAGAAGCCATTGCCACTTCTGTCTCTCGTGTCCTGGACGAAGGAGAGCCCCTGTTAGCCGGGTGGACGCTCATTGCACCTGAACAACTGAACATCAAGCTCAGCGATAAATTCGAAGAGAAAGTACTGCTGTTGGTGGGTTGCATAGCGTCTTTTCTGATAGGTACTGATTCACCTACGATCAAAGAGTGCTCGTGCACTTTATATCATTGTAAGACTTGGGCTCTTCGCGTCGACTGACTTTGGAGAAACTGAAAGCGAAATACAGAGCTATGACTATACCCTCGAGAAAGTGAAGCTCTACACTCGAGTGCCGCTCGGAATGATCACGAAAATCACAAAAGGTCTGTTGCGATTGGAGATTAGCCCGAAAGTGTGCTCACTCGCAATCGCTACGATAGGCGCATACATCTTGTCCCCTCTCGAAGAAGCTAGTCGGGATCCTATTCAAAACGCCGGTTTTTCGGTCACTTGGCTCGAGACGGATGTCGTCAGCTCCCGAATGACGAGTTACTCGTACCGAAACAACCTGGTGGAAATCTCGACAGGTTCAAAGAAAGCAGACAAACTGTCGAGAATGGCGCGCGCGCGCGCCTCGTCAAACGCGACGGTGACCTCGGCCTCGGGCGACCATAGTACGGAAGGGAACGCTACTTCGTTCGTTGCATTCAAAGCCTTGCCAGTGGGTTCGACGCATGTGCGGAACGGGTCGAGTTATACGGAGCCTGCGGACGACCTGGCTGGTGCTGCGTCATCCAAGGAGGCCGTCAATATCATCGTTGACGCCATCAAGAGGGCCTGTCAAGACGTAGGCAGCGCCTCGGGAGATGATCTCGTCTCAGAGGGAGACATAGTCAGGCAAGCACCCCGACGTTGTACGGTTGTCGTGCCTCCAACTGAACGCCTTGCACTAGCGTGTCAGAGGCACAGCGGACGACGAGCATCTACGCAAAGATGGAATACGGTGTGAAGCGGCTCCTTTGGCTGGGAGGGTGATCGGCACTGTGAGGCTAGCGTTCATGGTCTGGATTACGGGAGCCGTAATATATAGTAGGCTATATCGCTATGGGTGAAAGAAGAAACAGGTCCGAGATTCGCAAGTAGAAGAAACTAAAATACCGACAAAACGAACGGAAAATGGTATATATCCAGAATGCAGTGAAGCGAGTGACACGCGAAGTATGAAGACGGATAATACAATGCGAGATCCAACAAATAGCGAATGATGAGATATAAATGTAAGAAGAGGTGTGTAGGGCGCCATGTCCCCGATCCATTAATATAGTACATTACCTGATGTCGAGCTCGTCCTCCCCACCCGCCCCTAGGTTCATGAATCGCGTCATGCGTTTCATCATTCTCCCTTCGTCCGTGCCTGGTTCTTTCTTCATTTGTGTATCGCTGTCCAGGTCGTTCTCCCGCATCCAAGCGCTGTCTCGGTTACCGACAAAGGCTGCATGTCGTTCGCAAAGCATTTGTCCGTCGACTTCCCAATATTCTTCCAGTCTGTCTTTACATCCATCCTCGAATTCACAGAGGAGGTGCTCGGGGTGATACCGCTTTCCCGAATGCGTCACTGCACACGGTCCCTCGACGGGTTGTCCACAAGAACGCGCACCGCACAAAGAGTTGTTTGCTTCATGATAGTGATATGCACAAAACGGCTTCTCGTCAAAGACGTAAAATTCCTTGTCAGGAAATGGTTTCTGGAACGGGAATCATTGGCAACTCCTTCTCTGAGAATGAGGACGGAAATGAGTACCTGGCACGTGTGACAATTAAAGCATTCTTTATGGTATTTCCCCTTCAATTGACCGTCCCTAGAAGACACTGCCTGTTTTTCAATCGGCAGGCTACAGCGTCGACACTGTTGCAGATATCGTCGGTCTTCTGACAACACAAAGGAAAAGGGCACGAACTTTTGGCAGATACATATTCTTCCAACAACGCTCACACAAGACACTACCACCATCCATTTGTATCCACCTTCCGTCCTCGATCTTGGAATCACAACCGGCACATATTCGCTCTTTCCGTTTGACTGAGCCTTTATTCCGTATTCGGACAACTTCGCCAGTTAGACCGGCTCGCTCAGAATGAACATGAGGAAGAGATGGATTGGTGTGGGAGCGCGTAGGCAGCTTGGGTGGCTTATGATCGGGCGAAGCAGGCCCCGGAACCGTTTTCGATCGGCTTGGTTTACCAGAACCTCGGCCAGACGCGGTCCCACCAATGGAAGCCAGAACCGAACCCGAGGCGAGTACAGATACGGACGCGCCTTCTTCAATCAAAGTTTCCATAGCTCGTTCCAAAGCACCGACCGATCTCGCCGTACTCTGGGTCGTTGCAGACGCGCTCCTAGAACGAGTAGGACCAGCAACAGACGTTTTCGAACGAGAAGACATTGCAGACCGCAACGACGAGGCTGACGCCTGACGAGATGGCCCAGGTGTACCCCTTTGACTCGGCGGCGATGAAGCGGAAAATTTGACCCTATTCATACTTTCATTTACAGCAGATTTGCGAAGGTCTAGAGGCATCACCACGGGCGTATCGTCGTCCGAATCGCACGTATAGGCTAGACCGGCTTCTGAGTCCGCAGAAGGTGATGACGGCGAATTCTCGTCCTTTTTGAGATCCGAACGTGTCGTGTACACGCTCTCGTCGTCAGATCCGTTTCCAGTATCGAGTTCTGGCTTGAGAACGTCGAGAAATGGGAGGGGGAAAGTAGAGGCTGGCATGGGAGATTGAGTAATCGTCTCACCACTGACACGGCGTTCGAAAGGGTTGGGTATCGGAGAAGGCTCTCGCGAAGGCGATGCGATGCGGACACTAGGGGACGAAAACGGAAGAGGGGAGACTTTACCATCGCCAGAAGTAGGGGCTGGTGCATCATGAGGACTTGGGAGATCAGGATGTCGTCCGTCGATAGGTGTGTTATTTCCGAGAGAGACCGGTGATGTGGGAAAGGGAGAGACTGGAGAAGGCGTGTAAGCCGAATTCGGAGACAATGGAGGAGTTATGGCAGCTGAATGAAACCGTCAAAACGTAACGTCGCGAAGTTGGGATGAGAAGAACTTGCCTCGTATAACGTGAGCGAATGTGGTATTGGTGTCTAGATACTGAGATACGTTGGCCAGGTGACCATCACCGAAGATCTTAAGATGCGAAGGTTGGCCAGATGGAGAAAGAGTGGCGGAGCGCATCGCCGCTCTTGCGGCTGCCGCAAAACCCCTTCGACCGACACCAGCCATACCAGCTTCCCCGCCAGTCTTGGTGTCGATATCACGATCCATACCATAAGGCACAAGAGTTAGTGGGGGCGGTGGCTGTCGCGCAGACATAAAAGGTGGCGAAAGAGACGTAGAGGAGGGAAACGGCACTGAGCTTGGGGCAGGTGAGGGAACGGCCGACCTGGGCAATCTGGAGAATGGACCCTGTTGTGTTGAGGGGTTTTGCGCGCTGCTTGGAGGTCGCCGGACATCGAGAGAGGGACGAAGTTTGTCGAGAGATGGGTGCGAAGTGGGAACCGTTGACGGGGTACGGGCCCGCTCTGACGATTCACGGTGTATGCGTGGCGGTGGCGTCGATATTGATGGTGCACGCTTAACAAACGGAGACTGTGGTGGTGCCGGTGGATCTTTCCGAGCAGACGAAAGCGCAGCAGAACGTCCGGGTTCGGTGAATGGAAGTGGAAAAGCGGGGTGCGGAGAAGGAACTCGGGTTCGACGGCTCGCATTGGAAGGGGTTCTGACGCGCTGCAAAGCAGGCGGTATGGCATCGCGGGCCGGTGTGGAGACGCGGTCGGGAGGGGGAGGAGTACGTGCCGGTGCCAAGTGGGGATCAGATGGATTCGGCAAACGGACACTGGTCGCCTTCGGAGTGCTGGCTGGTGGTGGGCGGTGAAACGGATCACGAGTCGGCGCGGGGACCCGTTCGCGTTCGTCGGAAGACTTGCGGGGAGGAGTACCTGATCTCGTGACGAGTGACTGTAGCCGTTGTGGTAGCAGGCTTGTAACGGATGTTGGTGACATTGGGGGCTTTTCGAAGGCGAGAAGGCTCGGAGGAGGGTGCGGGGGGCATACATGGTCACCAAGGCTGGCGAGGGGGACGGGCTGACTACAACTTGAGCATTTTACTGTTGGAAGGAGCTGAGATATGCGGGGTGTCTGATCATGGACAATCTGGGGCATGGAAAGGAGCGTGGAAGGGAAGGGAAGGGAATGGGGAGGGGGGGTATAGAATTAATTAGAGTTTACTAGAAGAGAGAGACTTGGAGACGATGAGAAGTGAAACAAAACGAGTTTAGCGAAATCGTCGAAAAGTCGATTAGCGAGTGTGATCAACTAAGTTATCGATTTACATGTATGTACATATTGCCCCATCGTTCCCTCGGAATCCCTCAAGGCCTCACGGCTGCCTGGCATCTAGCGCCTGGTCCTCGGTCCTGTTGCTCACGTTTGGTGGATTGAACCGAGAAAAGAATGACTCCCACTGTCCTGAAGCGCAAAAATATTTTTTGGTGTCCTTTCCCGGCCATGCATGAAATCGTACACACCCCAGTCAAACATCCCCCCAGGAATGCCCTCCAAGAGACCAACATCTGCCATCGCAAATTGCTCCAACGTGGTGGATACCTGAGGTACGTCAAGTACGTTCAACACCTGCACGTTGCCTGGCGTCTGTCTTGTCACATTGTTTAATGCGGGGTTCATGTTTGGAAATGTGGGCGACGTGTTGCCCTCGTTGCTTTCCATTTGAAGCGGTGTGATGTTGACCAGGGATGTCGACGAGTCTCGGCAACTCGCTAAATCTGCTCGATCTGTCAAGTCATGAGTCTTGTCGGAGATGGCGGCGGCCAGACAAAAGGCGACACGCTTACGGTCAAATTCTTCATCTGATGACGTGATGACTTGACCCTGAGGTAGCCCCTCGTAATTTCCTTCTCGCGCTTCGCCATGCGCTATAAATACTCCTCCACCAGGGCGTGAAGGGTCCTTCTTGTACTCCAGCCCACTCAACTGCCGTTTGCCTTTCACCCCTCCAGTCGGGTTGAGCAAAGGCGGTTGATCGAGTGGAAGTGGAGTTCCTTGCGTCGCCTCATATAGCAGCGCAATGATTTCAGCGGTCTAGAAGCATGCAAGGTTAACAGGGATGACACCCTACTAGCAAACACCCCACTCCCCTTTCGTCGCGCAGACATGTGATCGGGAGATATCGATCCTTCCCACCTTCGTACGCAGTCCCGCAACTTCCGCAGTTTAGTAGCGGCATCGACGTCCTGTCGCCGGGCCCACGTGTGGTACTGGAAGGAACTCGACGCTTGAACATACTTCCCACCAATACGGCAACGTACCTGAACCAACGCGCATGACGTCGCAGCATACGCGACCAGAAGCCATGTGTCGTACATGCGTTCATGGGCATCGAGCCAATCGATTGACTCTCCGGTGAGCTGGACAAGAGAACTCCAGGTTTCCACTGTCAGCCCAAATTTGAGATGCGCCGGGCATGTATATGATATCCGCATGAAGACACGCCAGAATATCATACACACGCATGAATAGAGCAGATGAAGGAGACCTGACGGATGCAAGCTTTGTGAACAACTTCAAGAAGAGCGTGAGATCTCGTCTCGTGTCGCACCTGCATTTTGTGGTGTATCTGGCCCTCGATATTTGAGGTTTTCTGGGAGGTTGACCTTCCAGTTTTCCAAGTCGGCGAGCAAGCTATACAACATCTCGTCCGTCGTAAACATCAGTCCGGAAGGACTTGGCAGATCGTCAAAATCAAAGAGAAAAGCATAGTTACTTAATACCGTCATACCTGTATATCGTCTTCAAGATGCGACCAAGTATCACGCTCAACCGAACGAGTTCATCCATGTAAAGATCGTTAGGGTCTCCCGAAGACGGCAGGCGGGAGTCGCAATCTTGTACGTCAATCATGTATGGGTGGCCATACGTCAAACTTAACCTTCTCATGGGTTTAGTTCTTGAAAAAGTTGATGAATGCGAGCCTTTGCGTACCATCTGTCGCAAATCACACAGGCTCCCCAAAGCCGACGTCGAAGTTCGATGTTTTGCTTTACCGACTCCGCTCGATGGAGGCCGAGATCTTGGGCCTAGACTGAGTCAGATAAACGGTATTAACACCCAACGCCAACGCTCACCATGCGCACAGCAGTACCTAGTCGAATCCACAATGCAGACAGCGCGTTGGGCACGTGCTGCGAGTGACAGTCACCGACCATGCTTAATATTAATAAAGCCTGGACGTTCGCGATGGATGCTGTCGACAAAACGTCTTCTGCTTTAATCACACCGTTGACCGCATACCGAATTGAGTCGAAAACAGACTGCGGAACGTCTCTTCGAGCGGCTGCCACTAGACACATGGAATAAAGCAGAATCGGTGGCGGGGATGGGTTGGAAAGAAATTCTGCTTGTGTGATGACAGGTAGTAACGGGGCGATATCTTGGAAGTACAAGTTCACAAGTTTCTGCATAATTTCGGGATCCAGTCGCAAGTCCACCGGCTTGGGGTGTGGCATCTGCTTGTCGTCCTCAAGCTTGCTTTGTACGGAAATTATGCCGTCCCCGTTCTTGGACACTGCCCAAGTGTGGTGATAACGTTGATCATAGCTTTCGTATATGCGGGAAGATACCGTAGCTTGTGAGTGTAACAAATGTACGTCAGCCGTTGGCCCTGGGATCGATGGAGAAGTTAGGTCAGCGGCCAGCAAAGTTGTCCAGAAAACAAACCGTAAACGCGACGATCCATCTGAGATTCGGCCTGTGGTGATGACGTATTTCGCTCAAGGTCCGCAGATCTATCCTTGTCCCTTTCCGCCGGAAGATCGTCTTCAACCTTTTTCTTTTTGAAACGTGTCTCCGTGATGGGCAGAAAGAATGTGCACTCGAACCCATATTGCTTGCAGTGTTGACAGAGGGGTGGGTCCGAGTCGGTAAGAACGTCACACCTAGTACGTTTTAGGCAGGATGTATGCGCCGGAAAATACGACGTACTGACCTGATCTTTCTGCTACGGCAGCTATCACATGCGCGTTGGGTTTTGGTGCGTTTCTTGGCGTCGACCGCAGCAGCGGAGCTAGCCGAGAGTTGGGCTGGCTTTGGGACATTTTCGGTAGACGGACCCTCTTGATCAGACTCTCCGTCCCTTGCCCGCGCCGAGTCGGTCCTTCGTTTCCTCTTGCCTGACGTCATCGTTGGAGGGATCGGGGCAGGAGACGGCGCATTGAGGAGTTGTTGCTGCTGTTGCTGTTCAGGAAGGGCCGTGTTTGGGCGGGGAGAGCCGTACATCATCATCTGTTGGGGATATTGGGGATATGGGGCGTATCCGTGGGGAGCTGGAGGGTAGGGGGTGGGGTGCATAGGGTAGTACTGGGCGGGGATGGCTTGGAGGTTGGAGCCGTTCATGGCGGGTGTGGTGGGATAGGCGGAGGTGGAAGGATGCTGGGTGAAGGGAGAAGGGTTAACGGGA
Organism: Leccinum pellstonianum; assembly: GCA_038091735.1. Taxonomy (NCBI): domain Eukaryota; kingdom Fungi; phylum Basidiomycota; class Agaricomycetes; order Boletales; family Boletaceae; genus Leccinum; species Leccinum pellstonianum. The sequence continues at coordinate 15,532 of JBBPPA010000950.1, forward strand.
TAATTGTGATTCATCATATAGTGCACGCCTGGATAGGGCTGTAGTG